>JAQGBU010000266.1:0-40830 GCA_034698605.1 Isotoma decorata
ATATAGTAATCTATGGTGTATAGATGCTCTTCTCGAATAAAAGGGTTAACATCTTCAGGAGGTGGCCACCAGCAGCAGCACAACTCGCCGAATATAGTAATCTATGGTGTATAGATGCTCTTCTCGAATAAAAGGGTTAACATCTTCAGGAGGTGGCCACCAGCAGCAGCACAACTCGCCGAATATAGTAATCTATTGTGTATAGATGCTCTTCTCGAATAAAATTGTTAGCAGATTCAGGAGGTGGCTACCAGCGGCAAAAAAACTCGCAGGATATAGTAGTCAATTGTGTAGAGGTCTTCTTCTCGAATAAAAGGGTTAACAGATTCAGTTGGTGGCCACCAGCAGCACAAACTCGAAGGATAATAAAAAGATTAACATGTTCAGTAGCTGGCGACATGCAGCAATGATCATTTTGTATCCAAAAAATCGGAACCACTGCGACTGCGCTCACCTCTTGCTATAGGAAACTTGACTCATAGTAAATGAGTTAGGCACCATTGGACCTAGAATGAAACAATGGAACCTTAAAAGACTTATTCTGTTTATTTTAAGAAAAACGGACTTTTGTTCCACTTCTGTCGAATCCCATAGGTCTATGTCACTTTTGATCAGGGCATTACCTTTAGAAACTAACTGCTATGATTTTAAAGTTACAGGGATGCAAAAAGCAACTTTTTGATTAAAAAAGACCTTATCTAAAAATAAGTTGATTGTTTGTTTCACATGCATTTAAAATTGTTCACCACCTTTCTTTGAGTTCTAATAAAGTGTGGTCACTTACATTTTTTATGCCTGATGATTTTAAGTTAAAATGCGGTATTCTCCATTACTGTCCACAAGGGAGAAAATTGAAAGGGCGTCTTGGCGTGCTGTAGGTCTATTGCAATCGGAAGTCTGATAAAGTAACTGTAACTATAAAAACCGCCAAATTACTCGGAGAGCTTTTCTTCTCGATTTCTTAACGAAGCCTTCTGCAAAGAATCGTTAAATAGCGTGTTTAAGATTGATAGTTATAAAGAATGAATTCGTTGCGATACAAGGGAAATAGTTTTTTCCTCGGTCTGTAGTTCCGAATTCGAAACTATATCTGGCATGCTAATACTTTCACAACGAGTATTTTTTATTGATAAAGAGGGCTAGAATTTCTCATAAATATATTAAAGAATTTAAGCCTAATCACGCAACTGATTTCGATGTAGTGAAAAATCTATCTGTCGTAAAATGCGATTCAGAACCCCATGAGGAGTTACTGTTTCAAAGCAATTATGTAAGCTAACAGGAGATAGGGACTTTTAACATTGGAAGGATAGGAGAGGTGGGGGTTCTAAATCAAGTTTTACGGTATTTGTCGTTTTGTTGAATTACGACTTATGAGCTACTTGATGGCTTGAATCTTTATTACCCCAACGCAACGGAACGCCGCGGCTTGGATTTGGAGCAACAACTTTCCTTTTAGAAAATGCATCACAATTTTGTGCAAGTTGAATGCTTCATTTGTGTCATCATTTCTTCTTCTACACCTGGAATTTCTTTGATTGCCGTATTCAAATAGTAGAAGACGACGTGTGACGAATCAAACTGACATGACATGATGACTTGACTTTGATAATAAAAAAATGTTTATATGCATAATAATGGTTATCCGAACATTCTTTTCATATACAAGTTGTAATGAAGGCACAAGCAAAATTGTGAAAAGCAACCACTCGACACATCTGAAGTGTTATACGAGATGCCTAATTTGTTATGCTTAAAGAATGAATTAGAAATGTCTTTTCAATAAAAAAGGAATAATGAGAGCATTGAAAAATACAAAATTCAAATGTTGACTCAAGTACAGTTTTTAATTTATACATTTGTTGAGTGCATCGTCCATCCCCTCGTCTTCTGTCATCTGGTCATGAATAATATTCTCTACAGTACCTTTAACTATTCAGAGATTTTTATTTTACTATTTGCTACTACTCAACAATCTTTTGAATACAGACTAATACGAGAGTTCAAATGTATTTCAAGTATATTTTAATATTTAACATTACTGAAAGCCTATGCACATCAAACAATTCAAATTCGAAACAATGAGATTTTACATTATACTTTTAATAATGAAAGACAATCACACACAGTACATACAGGTCAAGACTATGTAACTAAAAAAACACGAGTCCAAGGGACGGCTGACGACGATGCAGTGTTACGCACGTGCTATCTACCAACGTTTTAAATTAGCTGTATAATTTAATCAAACTGACAATCCATGCAGTAATAGTGTAGGTCCAAGTGTCATGTCATTTTGATTACCGTAAACTCAGACTCTTGAGCCATTTTCTTTTATCAAAAAAGTTATGCATATTTCTAATGAAAATATTCTTTTATATTTCATTACTACCCCCCATCATCATCATCCCTCCTCAAAATATCATGTCACCACATTACATAAGTTTAAATTCAACTTCATACTGAGCATATGTCAACTTTTGAGTCATTACTCATTTCATTACTAATGGCAGAGAGACCAGGGAGAAGAGACAGAGAGGACACACGGACACATGATACTTCAGCCTGATGTCAAAAGTTCAATAGAATTATGTTACACAGGTCTATCTACCGACTGTTGACTGATGTAGAGCAAACCTTTGGTAGGTTAGAATAAGTATAATATTTCATCCCTTTCATTCCATTTAGATGATGTTCTATTTAATAAGTCAAGTTTTGTCACAGAATAGGAAACATTTACTAGGTTGCTAGAAGTCAGTTGGGAGAAAAAGGAGAGTAAAATATTAGCCAGCTACAAGTTTCAAACTGAATGTGATATATGAGACTTAATAGGTAGAGTAGATAGATTCTGATAGATACTAAACTACACCAGAGATTAATGATACATAAGGATTTTTATGAACATGGACATGGTTTTCAAGTACATCATATTTTTTACTTTAATTTACGTCTGAATACCTCAGCTGAAAAGGGGACATCATGCAGGAATAGAGATTATTAATAAATTGTACACGAATACAAAGTCAAACACGAACCATTATCAAATTACCTGTATTTACTTTCCATTCTGTTTTGTTATGTTGCAAGCCTTGCCTTCGTCATTCATCACCTTTGATCACGACTAGGGCAATTCATTTTTTGGAATCAATCGGAATCCCCTCATATTACTATTTGATTAAGTTATTGCTATTATATTAGTATTTGTGTAATATTATTCTCCTTTGCTTATTTCACCCTCCCTTTAAAAATTAAAATGTTAAGTCATCACCTAAGTTTTAAAATTTCAGTATGTCTTTAATCTTATAATGGTTAGTTTACAAGAATCATATACCTTTCTAATTCTACTGTGAAGTACTTTGGTTTACTTCCTTAAAATCTAATAGCTTTTAAGACAGTCAATATATTAACAAAATGGTTTTGGGTCATACGAGTTAGTTTTGTGTGTTTAACCAGATCGCTTCAGTTGATTTATGGTAGGATCACTCAGCACAGCTTTTATATTTACAACTTCTTTGGAAATATTTGGACTTGAGACTTCAATCATGTGTACAAATAAAGGTACAAGGCATAATATTGAAAGATTTTGAAACCTTTAAAGAATGTATAGAAGGCGACTAGATTTGTTGATTATAAAGGAATTCATTTAATTTTTAACTGCAAATTTTACTATACTACTGTGTTATATGGTTTTGATGTAGAGCCTTTCTTCTATCCATTATATTTTTCCATCCTCGTAATCACACATACACTTTTCACTAATAGTACTTTACATAATGTGCAAATACCTTGCCAGTGGCTAACAGCTTAAGAGAGTATGAGACAAAAATATTTTAAAAAATGGTTCAATAAATGAAGCCAGAGATATTTTTAGAGAGTAATTTGACATTCAAGCGTGTATAAAAAAGTTTATGCAATGCATGGGGCAAGAGAAAGCCATCTGAAATATTGGATGCAAATTATTCTAGGAAAAATGAAAGGATTTGTATGCATGATTGGAACCACAATTGTCACTTTGTCTCACATTGACTTGCCTTCTGTTTTACAAGTATTTTGATCGAAATTGTTGGCTACTACTACTTATTGTTAGTAATATTCTGGTAGCGGCATACGTTTTGTCAATTCATGGTCAAGGAGACCAACAGGGAAATAAAAGTGTCTATTGTCACTAAGGATGATGGTGACGAACAAAAGGATAGCCATTAGCTATTGATAACGAACAATAAACTACTACTTAAAGTGACTTTTCTTGAAGTGTTCATCTGCTGTCCACTCACTTGTAACTAATAAAATTTGACCGTAATCTCTACAGGAGGTCTACCATTCCATTTTCATACAACTCGCTGGACTCGATTTGATCATTACAATGAAAGTCGATTTTTTTATTGCACCTATTTGAAAATTAGCAATTTTTAATTCTAGCATAAAGAGACTATGCGTGCTCGGACTTTTAACTTCAACTTCAAAGGGTTTTCAAGTGATCCAGTTTTTTTGATCCGACTAGACGACGTCAATGAGCCAGCCAAGGAGTAGGAAAGCTTTTACTATAATCATATGAAAAGTGCACCTCCCATGGGGAATTTCATACCTTTAGCTTTAGGACTTTTAGGGCAGGGAGGAAGAGGATAGCACGAGCCCTTTTGATTAATTTTTTCTCATTGGAAGCAGTTAAATGAATATGGAACATTACAATTGCGATTTTATTACAAAATACCATTTTACTAACTATAAATAGATTCAATTGAAATTTTATAGTTTTAATTATTAATTGTTTTATAAGCATTGAGCTTAAAGCAAAATAGCAAAACTGTCTTTAGGTGTTAAGACAGTATAAACAAATGTAAAAAATCGCCAATTTCGGAGACTTTTAACAAGAAACCAAATAATATAATACCGTAGTATAGAATTGCCTGATTACTTCTGGAAAAGTTTGCTCGTTTTGATCAGAAACAGAAAAGGGTTTTTTTCACTTTCATTAATAGAAGAGTTTCAAGAATTGAAGGGTATTAGTTTGCATACAAATAAACTTGGCTTTAAACAAGGATTTTTTCGCTTTGCTATCTTTTGTTTCATTTATTGTTATTCATTGCATTTTTTCAGTAATTATTAATTCTGCAACAATGGTAACAAAGCAGTAATGAATCTAATAAAATATCGAGCCACCAGAAATCGTAATGGCAATTGGGAAGCATTTCCCTTGTGTTGAGTTCGTTTTTTTAAGAAAATAAAAAAAATCCCCAGCTTGTTTGATGAATATTAGGTAAGATAAGCTCTCTAAGGGTTTGATGAAATTTTAAAACACCAAATCTCAACCCAGGAAAAAATTAGTAAGATGAAGATAAGGGATACTTTTGAACTTCTGTCGAAATGTGCAGATGTGAAAATATTATATAATAAATTAGATCAACCAAAGTATCCTTCAGAAGGGTATCGTATGGCTTGCAGTCAGATATTAGTTTTCAAGTAAATCTGCTTCAAGTGACCCACTTTACAACTTTTAACCACAATAAAAGCCAACCCACCAACCAAGAACATAGAATTAATAGTAAATGTGGGAATTTTTACCCATTGATAATTTTTAACAAGCACATTCGACATTCCCTTAAAAAGGTTGATGATTGTGTCCAAGTGCACAAAAATAAATTAGCTAACAGAGTTAACATTTGAAATGAACGGTGTCACAAGGCTTTAGCAGGATAGGGTATGAAAAAAGAAGATTCAACGGAAAGAAGCATGATTGCTCATCCTTAAAACATTTTCCCTTAGTGCCAGATCCTTTTGTCTATATCCCTTAAAAACTCTATTCAAAATACAACTTTAGGCTCCACTAATTCCTTCCCTTTGGAAAAATGAAGCAACTGGATATTAGTATCATCACCAGTAAAGTCTCAAGTGGCTACACAAGGTTTACACCGAACAAACATTTGATATTTCAAAAAGGACAAAATACAAAACTTAAAATCCCCATCTTTAGAACTTTAAATGCATGCATGCATACCTGAAGTGCTTTCTTGAAAACCTCGTAATTCTGCATGAACGTAGGAGGAATACACCCATCCCTTAGAACACACAGAGGAAGGTAGCAATGTCATAACATAAAATGGTTAGGGTTCAGAAGGTTTAAATCCCTTTTAGATATTACAAGACAGGAAATCAAGTTTAAAAAACAGAGAGTAGACTTTAAAACAAGGAGATAAAAGCATGAGAAATCAACGGTGTTGATCTGGCGATGTCCTGAATCCTAATATTTGAATAGGGTAGGAAAGTTGGAGTCCTTCCTGCTTCTTAATTGTCTACTTCTGCCTTCTTTGTACTTTTAAGCTTTAAAATGCATACACATACGAGTTTATCACGATAAAGGACTTGAGAGGGAAAAGGGTTAGTGCCGGATTTTTATGCCAAAATTATTCAACCTGCTGCAATGTGCTAGTGCCAGTGTTAAGTGTCTTGTCTGTACCACTCGCTTCCGAGATGTTATCTGTTTCTTAAAAGCTGACAGGAAGCTCATCAACCCTCGTCAGAAAAAAAGCAGTGGTTTATAGTCCCTACCTCATGCGAGTGAGGTAACTTCAATCGCGTAACATGAACTCGAGCTGGGTAGACTTCGCCCTTGGAGTAGTCTGCTATATACTAGCTTAATATATTTGATCCCCTTAGGCGATTAGTTAGCTTGGTTTTTATTAAAATGAAGGCACACTTTAATAATTTATGAATTCGAATGAATTCTACTCCTTTCTTTGTAGAAACTTGAGGGAAGTTGCAGGTGCCATTGGTCTAACAGGGCACATGCCTTTTAATTTACAATTAGTTACCTACTTGTCCGGCTTTTTATAAAAGTTTCCTAGTTACTTTTTAAAATTGTTTAATTTTTAACACTAACATGGTTAGGGTCCTTGGCGTAAGCCCCTCATTAAAGTGTCAGTATCCGGGATTAAAGGATGAAAGTGGATATGACAGGAATCCTTTTTTAATGCAAATGTTTCATTTTTAATATAAATCACAAAAATGCAAAAAGGAAGTGATGTATATTTGCATGCAATGACAACTTACCACATCACAGTAAGTAATTGAATATGGAAGTAAATGTAAAAAAAAATCCATACAATAAAAACCAGGTATTAATGTTTAGGCCTTTCTTGACCATTATGTTATTTATTATTTCATTGGTATGAAGACTGTGCGGTACTACGAATAATACCTTGCTTTCAAGTCTTAATTAATAATGCTGTACAACTTTAACAAATATATTATCTGTGCGTTAGCTTCTTGAACTTCGTGTACCCTTTTTAGCAATGACTTGAGCAATTAATTCATAAATGCAACAGTTTCTTAAAGACATGTAATTAGTATTACTTTGTAACCTGCTTATAATAATAAGTGTGAATAAAATTTGAGCTCGTGACAATTTCATGATATTGTAGTAATACATCATAATATTTGTTGAAACAGTTAAATTATTTTTATAAAGTAAATGGGTACTTCGAGATAATAATACGAACAAGTCATGAATGATACTTAACAGCAGATTGCTTTGCTAAACAGAGAACCTTTTATAGGGGCTCTTGGTTAGTCTTAAAAATTTCATTATAACTATCTGCTCCATGATGCCCCAGTCCTTTCTGAACTGAATTCATTTCATTATGATATGAGAATTCATCACATTTGAAGATCCTTCAAAAATTAGTTAATTTAGACACCAATTACATTAATAATTCATCAATTAATTTTAAACTTCTTTCCAAACCTCTTTAAAAATTAATTAAGAAACCAATTTCGCTGGGAAAACGAATCTCACTCATTAACGAGAAATTAATTTTCTGAATTTAATCAATTTAATATGTAAAAATAAATATCTCTGTAATAAAATCCAAATCCCCATATTGGTAAAGAGTATAGAAGTATTAAATTATTCCTCACCTTAACTTACAATCGGTAGGTATCGGTACTTATTTCTTAACACTGTTAAGTCTATATTTATAAAAATCTGAAATAAAAGATATATATTTCTGTATCTTAACACTTAACATGCTTATGACATTCATGTCTAAATTACTTATATATTAAGAGTTTGGATGTATTGCATAGCAAGCTTCAGATGAAGTGACTTGGAGATTACAAAGACTAGATTCAATCTGAAGATTGGAAATTGAGAGGACGATTAAGTCTCGGAAGTATAACAGCAGATTTGCATGGAACATTTCTTTAACAATAGAGTAATTATAAATAAAAAGTATCTTCGGCAATTTACTTTGGGCTCTGTAATTACAAATTAATTTATAGTGGAATAATAGAACAAAACTGTTCCTCTGTATCAGACTAACGACGATTGTATATAATTATTCTGACTCGAAGTCTCAACTTAAATACAAAGCATAACCTATCTTTAATTCTAAACACTCCAGACTTATCATAAATTCATCTTCTAAATTTTATTCATAAAAGCGTTTACGAAACGCGCTGAAGTTGAAAGTCTATTCTATTAAAGCTGAAAGAGTCGGAGGATGACTTCACTTATAAAAAGGACGGATTAATGTATCACACATCATTGACTCTTCTTGGAGCAACTTATCTTGTTCTTTTTCACCTGCTGCAAGTACTCTAAAAATCAACAAAAAATAAAAAAAAATTAGACACATATTCATTTGAAATAAGGCACAAACAATTATTAAGCATTTCATTACTTTGCAAGCAAGCTAAAGCATTTTCAAGTTTTAAGCTCTACTTGGGAAAAACTGGCAAATTGGTTTAGGATTTTACTGACGCTACACTTGGATTTACTACATTAGCAGTTAATGTTCCATTCATTCCTTCAAACTGAAAGATGAAAAGCCAAGAAATCTCCGAGCCTTCAAAACCTAGAAACGCCAGGCAGATTGGATGGAAAAGCCTTTTTAGGTAAAAGAAACCTTGTTCAGTTCAAGGTGTTATCCACGTCCAAAGATCTTTCTGTCTATATTTACGAAGACCGAGTCATATCTAATCAATAGCTACACTCAAGGGCCCTATTTATAACTTCACAAACGAAATAATTTCTGTCGCCCACCAGTTGGATTAACATGTTTCATCATCTCATTCTCGTATGTCACAACTGTAATTTTGTCAAGTCGGATTCTACCCTCTTAACCTTATCTGTCTCAAAATCGGAAGATATAACTCTTATCAACCAATTCTGAAGGTTATACACATCATACAATGCCTAAAATTAAAATTAAAAACGTCGTAATGTTACTAAATTTTTTTTCTTATATTTACCTACCGGATTTATTACACACTGGAATAAAATTGTCAATAGAACAGCACAAAATCGTTAAGTTTCCTGAAAACGAGACAAGCCAAAACTTATCTATCTATTCATGTCATCAAATAAGTGTCTAAATAAAGGCCACATCCTTGAAACTCTAAAAAGGCAAGGCTGACCCTCTCCATCACTTATGAAGGAGAGATGTTAACAACCAACCAAACAATTTGACTTATTTAGACTCTTGCAATCTTATATCCAAAAGTTGATAAAGTAAAACAGTATTCCATAATGGAATAAAGGCAAAACGAAAACTCTTGGTATTTATGGATCCGTCTTAAATTCTTTGATAGAGTCAAAGTCAAACGAATCATATCATATCGTCGTCTCTAGTCTTCTCAGATTAAGATAACGCTTTTTTATTCTCCGTTAGGAAAAACATAAGACATGATATGAAAACAAAATATGTCTACAAAGCACGAGTATTGTAATGAATATGGGCATTACGAATTTAGATAAAAATATTCCCTCCACTCACTCCATTAGAATATTAAATAATTTTTCATCTACAGTTTCTACATGCTAAATATAATACGACTTGACTCAAACCAGTCTACTTTATTTATTCATCATTTGTAAGTACCAAAACTTTGTAACTTTTATGTACAGAATGCAAGTAATAAGACCTTTAATCTCACAGGAAAGGAAAGAACATGATATTATGACTTATTAAGTCTGACGAATCAAGAGGTATTTTTGACAGACCATGAGGGGACGATATGATTCAAAAATCAAGGTTCATATTATACAAATTATTGTACAATGCCAAAATTACTCAAGACGATGAATTGGTTTTACGTTACAAACATATATTACACACAGATAGAGAAATAATGTAAGCTCAACCTTCATATTTCTTGATCATCATAATACATGCACGTATCTCATAAAATGTGTAACTACATTACGATTACCTAACATTTATACCATCAGTATCACTAACTCTAACTCCTATGGCATGTTTAATGTCATAAGAGTCATAACACATTAGTTATCTTAAAACTCTTGAATCAAAAATACATCATCATCACCTAAAAGTCATGTCAGTTCTAACTGCTTAGTCGGCTCAAAATGCTAATCACGGATTGTGAATGTGATGATGCTATGCAGTAGAGAACACATAAGAGACATTATTACAGGGATAAATGAATAAACCCAATTCTCATAATTTAAGTTAACAAACAAGAATTAACTCGCAGATTTGACCAAGTCGGACCAATTGGTATAAAAATTAACTAAAAGGAAAAAGACTGTGGAAAACTTTTCCCTCCAAAAGTAGATCATCATCCTCATGGTCATTCCATCAAACTACATTCGTAATGCCAAATTGAATTGATAATGCAAAACAAGTTGATAATGAATTGGAGAGAGATATCTATTACTATATGATAAATTATAATGATGATGATGCGTACTACAAGTACCTTGTCGCTTCGGTACAGAATCAAATTCTTCATACTCTACTGGCTACTACATACTCTGCAAATTTGGACTGATACGATCATAATAATATATTATAATCGTTGATTTGACAAAAAATATAAGCAGATGTGTATAGAGCTAATAGAGACATAGCGATAATGATTATTAGTAATGCTAATCTTCAAATTAAAATATAATGAGCAAGGTTAATATTAATATTAAAATCCAATAATAATGATGATGAAAATAATTGCTAAATTAGCAAAAAAAAAGCCGCCTTAACTGGTGGTCAACCGAAAAAAGGATCATAAATAAAAGTTAACAAAATAACAATGTTACCCAATTCAAGTGATAAACTCTAACTATACTGACTCAATTTATGTAATAAAATGTGACTCTTCTACTTGAAAAGAGCAGACTTGAGGTAATAATACCATAAATTTGAAATAATGTCAGAACTAAATAAAAGCTCATGATGATACTTGAATTTAAGATCTTCGTTAAGCAATTGTCATTTTGCAGCCGGCATTTATTTTAATACCGACGGCTGGCAAAAATTTATCTATAAAACTAAAAGTTGGAAAAAGATGACTAATATAAAATAATAAAATGGAGAAAACATCAAAACTATATATGAATAAGCACATCATTTGAAATATCTGAGGTTCAAGATTCAAGATGTTATGTCAGTCTAGGTTCCTTATCTCAAATTGTGTAAGTCTGTATTATTAAGAGCCTGGTATTATATAAAGGTGCATATTGTTGTCTACATCTGCTGCCTCTCCGCAGGCTTTTGTAATATTTATTATTTGCTTAAAAGGACCTTTTTCTGATTGTTTGTTCCTTCATTTCATCCTTATCTTGTATATCTGGCCTAAACTGCGTCTTCGCTTATTTTCTTACTCATACCACATACCCAGAAATATTATTATTATCTCTGTTAGGCAATTAACAACCAAAAGTAAGTAGACAATAGGTGAAAGATTTTTCCCTCCAATTCTTCTTCGCAAACAACTTATTTTTATTATTAAAGTAACTACCTTGACTTGACTAACCCAGTCACACATTTATTATACATCCTAAGTCCAAAATAATAAATAAGAATTACTTAACAGGAATCTCTGAGCTGGCATTACCATTTCATCTAGCATCATCATCATCATCACCTTACATTTCTACGTAGTAGTAGTAGTATGAAAAAGCCAAGGGAATGAGAGATGTATGAATGTATTGAAAAGCAAACTGAAAGCCATGCTTGCTTCTTGCTTGTTCGTATTGCGAAATTACGATGCAATGCAATAATAATAAATCTATACCTGTATTTAAAGAACGTAACACCTGGGCATACAAATATCATTAGCAAAACAAGCATATAGAATTACAGAGCGCGGTGTGGTTGCAAGAAATCCAGAAGAAAGATAATATGGAACAAATTGTAAGGATGTAAAATGTAGGTAAGTATGCTGACAGAAAGACGTGTGCAAACGATAATATTATACAATAGGAATAATGCGATGTAGCCAAAGTTGCCACTACTGCCAGAGACTCAGGTAATGCAATGGACAAACGGTTAAAATCCTGAAACTGCGAACTCATGGTAAAAAACGATCATCTCAAATGTATGCCAAGGTAGTCTTCTACCTTTAGCAAACCTCTTCCTATTCCTGGTATAAATCCTCTGGCAGGATCTTTTTATTACCTAATCAAAGTATCACGTAACTTAAACCTAACTCTGTATTATTGCAATGCAACTTTCAATCCTAGTCTGGAAGTAGTAGTATGAAAAACTTAAGCTAACATTAGGTTAGGCAGCCCTACCTTAAGATAAGCAAAGCAATAATGGAATTATAATGGAACACTAACCACACATTTATAAAGTAGGTAGGCAAAATATTGTATGTGGCTTATTTGTGCTATTTGAGATGAATGTAGGTAAAAATTATTATTACTCTGTGTCTATTTGATTCAATTTACGTAACAGGTTTGCACACTTGTTGCTGCTGATTTGATTTACTCTCTTTGGACATGATGATACTCTCTTGTGACGTTTTGCTAAGATAAAATATGTTTGCCTTGCCTAGTTTGATTCTTTATCTCTATTAGCTTGTTACACTAATGCTAAACATTACATTTAAACGTATTCTATGTACTACATTAGCTCACATGCGATGCAATTCATGAATAAAATCTTTTCTTTCCCTTGTATCATTTTCATTATCGCCAAACACAAGAGCTTTCAGCCTAGTTCCCGCTACTGATGTCCTTGTCGATGTTTTTGCATGAATAATAAAAATAATATGATCAACATCATCAAGTGAAGTGAGCAAAATAAAAATTTACAAGTGAGAGATATTATCTGCTTAACATACGTAGCTAAACTTTTCGTGTCAATAGAGTCAAGACAGGTAGGTTGGTCAGTAAAATGCCAAGTTCACTTATCTTCAGATAAACGAGAAAATGTACACGAACAAAAAATAGATACACAATGAAGCGAGTCGAATTGAGCCTTGACTCACCACGTGCAAACAAACAAAATTATCTATTACACTGAAGATAAGTTATTTTTTAAAAGCATTACACATTTGGATTCTTCGTGAGGGTAAATCAAGTAGAAACAAGTTTTAGATTGTTTTATGTTGGTTCTTACTCAAGCTGTTTTAAAAGCAATGCAATGTTGCGGTTAATTCTAAGAAGCAATTTTATGAAGTAAATCAAGTAAACAAATTAATTGAGCGCCGATGCATGCTTGCCATTGCTAATTGTCTTATGAGTCAACACACAACAAAAGGATTTGACGTAAGTACTTACCGGTAATGCTGCGTTGTTTTAACTTCTTGTTACGTGAAAGAGGATAGCTTGGTGACCCATTGCGAATTCTAAGACATTTAAGTCCCAGACTAGGAGAATCGACAGGGGGAAAAGTGAAGACTTCTATACTGTTTCTCCTGTTAAGTGGTGGGGTTCGATGAGATTCGGAAGGGCTGAGAAGTGTCATAGCTTTTCCGAAGAGCAAACTGTCTCCAGGTGTAATTGGGGAAGTAGGGTCATCAGATAAATCTTCGTCCATTTCGCATGGGGAAGTAGGAGGAATTGTTAAAGGTTTGGGTAATCGTCGTTCTTTCTTTAAAGATGGTACAGAAGTTGTAATGCAATTATCGCAGTTATCGGGTGTCTGGCACATATGTGGGTGGTGGGATTTCTTTAAGGAATCTAATGAAGATGATGTATCAATTGATAAATTACATTTCCGTTTTTTCGGCTTTTCTTCGAAACATGCTTGAGAAGAAACGTCAATCATTTCCTGTGCCTCAACTTGAGTCTCTTGATCAACTTGTATTTTGACTTCGGTTTGTATGGAAATAGACTCAGTGGAAACTTTCGAACTGTTCATACTTAAAGATTCTCTTGGTTTAATAGTGGGGGCATAGAGAAGGGGGACTGGACGACCATGAGGTGCCATTGGAGTTTCGAATCGGTGTCTATCACATTCTGCCATTTGATTTTCATCATGTACATCCTCCCACATATATTCAGGTTGGGGGTCTGTGTCAGATTTCATAGTTGCTGGAGGCTCAGGATTTCCAGTAATGTTGACATTCCATTTTTTTGAAAAAACCCATTGATTTTTAGCCTCCGTTTTTTGGACCATTTCTCGACAGAGTTTTACATCGGGTGGTCCAAAGATACATCTAGCCGCCCCTCCTGAAGAAAATTTCAACCCAATTCTTTTCCGGAAACCGTCTCCCATTTTCAAATGTGTTGGACTGATTGTTGCCACACCCCCTTGATACATTATACCAATCGGAGAAACGTGAGTGAATAGATAGGATTTCTTTAGGAATTTTGACTTCTGTGATAAAGAAATGAAGAAAAAAGGTAAGCCAGTGTAATTAAATTATACCTTTCCTTCAATACATGTTTAATAAAATTTCCTTAATTATCAGAAAATCAGATTATTTGACCTTCTTTAACTTTAAACCCTTACAGGCCAATATGAAAAACACTTAAGATAAGAATGAACCAAAATGTTTTTTTTACCTTTAAAAGTCTTTAAACTGACAACCTCTTCTAGATCTTCAAGTTAAACTTCTAAAAAACCGTTCCAGTTCTTGCAGGTCTTCACGATTCAACCCTCAGAAGAAAACTAGTAACGGCCACTTAATATCAGATTAAGGGCTAGTTGCGACAATGATTTGCTTCCAACTGCATAGGACTCGAAGTGCATTAGAGAAATGAAGATTTGTGTACGTTGGTTTCTCGTGTGTTATGGAGAAATCTTTAACGGTCAATTTTAGTCTAATGCAATGCTATTTCACTAGCATGTGGTTTTAGCTGAAACTCTACTTTTCTACCTTTCAATACTTGTATTGTTATTTTTCTTATTACCTTATCATATACTCATTATGTGCTATCCAACTCGTTTTCTTTAACAGAACTGACACACAAGTATTAACTGATGAATGGTTATCTGTTCAATGTCATATGATAATAGTCTTCTTGTTATCTTGAACTTTTAGCGATTCAAGATGTCTTGACACTATATAATTTTTGATGTTAACTTATAGTCTTGAATATTCGTCGTATTATAACACTTTTTCAGTTACACTTGGTGAAGTATATGAATACCAGGGATTGAGACTGAAGGGTCTCACTTCAACCGGACGTGCAATGAGAATGAGTAAATTGAGAAGCTTAGTTTCTGCAACCAGTTTTGTATGAAGTACCTCAGACGGGGTCTGAAAGACAAATGAAGAGGGTAAGTTAGAGGCTACTGGGAATATACTAGATTCTCATGTAAGAAGATAACACACAAAAAATATCATCCACGTTACTTACCTTAGTGTTCATCATATAATACAAGAATACAACATACATAACATAACTACTGGCTACAGATAATTCTATCATCATTTCCAAATCCCAACCCGACCCCATAGCCAGTAGTAGTCACTCTGCAGTATTCTCATATTTTATTAAAATCTTCAGAACATGTATTACACATGCCTTTAATTGGATACAAACACAATCATAATATTTACTATGATGATATACCTTACCTGGGTCTATTTTATTCCCCGGCTGCCAAATGCCACTATTATGCCTGAAGGTTGTCTTGTGTTGATGATCAGATTATATGATGATGATGAGTACGACAGCAAAGGCAAGAAAAAGATTCTTCTAAGACTTCTCAGAGATTTGACTCTTCATCCTTTATGCCCAGCTTATCTTATTGTCATATAATTTTCTTTATTATCGGAATCTCGTAAGCTTCAGTCTGAACTTTCTGCGTCGATTTTGTCTCCAAGTATTATGTCTGCAAAAACAAAATAAATCAAGCTTAAAATCATATCAGTATCATCATATCATTTTTGTTGGATACTGAACAGTTTAAATTGACAAAACCAAGTCAACCTTGCCTACCGGAAACAGAGCCGGAAAGGCAAGATAAATCACACAATGCGAGTCAATAAACTATGACAAATGTGATTAAATTTTAAATTAACAAAATCGTCTTCAGTGAGATTACCCGAACATCCTCAAATAATGCATAATTATAATGCAATTTATATTTCAAATTTCAAAATTATTGATGAAATTGATATTGGAAGACCTATTGTGTGATATCATGCTGGAATTGCCATTGACAATTTTGGACAAGATGATACATGTCAGTCCAGTCCAGTGCGATGTGCATGTGACTGAAGTAGGCCTCAAGTTCCCCGATAAGGTTTTTTTCTATTCAACTTCTCATACAAATGAAGAAAGTTTTTTTGCTATTTATGCCTGTCTGCCTATGCCTACTTATTTCTCTTTTCTACTCAACTCAACCCCACAATGCATTGGAAAGCGCAGTCCTATGTTGTATGAATGTATGTAACAGTAGTAGTTTAAGTAAAAATTAAGTAATTTTTTACTAATTTTTAAAAAAAAGCTACAGCTAAAAAATACCGTTCTCAAAAACATAAATATCAAAAGAAAAAAAAAAAATACTTCAACGAAATAAAAAGAAACTCACCTTAGAATGCCTTAGATCCTTTTGCTTAAACACAAACCATTAAAAATTAACTAAGGTCTATGCAAAAAAAATCCTAACAAAGACTTCTATCAAGAATAAAAACTTTGTAAATTAAATGAATCTAATGACACCTAAATATACGATCAGTTTTAGAATACACTGGGATTTTTCTAGTTCCAATAAAAATCCTAAGAATCTTAAGTTTTTAATTAGCTCGGATAATTAATGTTCGGATAAGTGAAGGACTTATCACTTATCAGAGAAGAGATAATATGATACTAGAACGAATAAGAGAGATGAGTTAAAATAAGTGAACTCACGTGTTGAGGAAGCCCAAGTCAAATGGTGAAGAAAGTAAAGATGAAAACATGGCAAAGTCGATGACCCTTTCTTTCACAACAAATCCTTTCTCCTTTTTTTCCTTACTGCTTGGTCTTCTCATGGAAAGGAAGTATGGGAAATTCATGAAAACACTCACAGTACACAGACCCACACGACCACCACTGACAGGAACCAGCCGATGATCTCTGAAATGTAGAGTAACAAGGTTCATATTAAGGGTCAAGGCCATACATTATTACGTTACTTTACTACATACACAACATACTGTACTTATTACACGTGCGAACCTGTGACCTCTCCACTCAGCTTACCTTCAACCTTACAAGTTTGTAATTAATAATTACATAATTGATAATTATGATATAGTGTAGATACTAATTACAGTCAAGCGTCAGTGACGCTTAATTCAGTTAAACTGCTTGAGGTAAAATTCGATGCCCAGATCAAATAAGGTTCAATTACCTACAACTACAACTACAACCTACCCTCTAAGACACAACGGACACGGGATGAAATTATGAATCGTTACCTTTCGTTCCCGTTTAGACCGTTGACCGTCGTCACCTAGGCTCTAATGTATAGTGTCTTTCTCCCCAATGCAAATGCATGTGGTATGATGCTGATGTACGTATACTTGAGAATATCCTCGTCCCTGATGACCTACTCTTCAGGCTTTTGATATTGCATAATAACAATTGCAAAAAGTTCACCTTGCAAGGACGTTGGCTTGGTTTGTTTGTTGTGGTCAAACATTCATTTGATTTTAGGACTCGAATAACATGCAGAGCCATAGTATCCACAGTAGACCAGAGTCTAGAGTTCAAAAGAGTTCATTCCACACATTTGATTCTTAACACAACAGTCAATTCATTTTGTATTTACAAACCTTAAACGTTTTTCAGCAGATCTGGAACCCACGAGGCCAGACAGAAAGGCCACAAGCAAAGGTATCTAAAATCAAACAGAAAGTATTTATAATTATATTTTTATAAATATAAATATAATAGTTAGCAATAAATATTAGAGAATGGCCCTTTCCTTTTTATTTTTGTTTTGACTACAAGCAAAGGGTAAAGAGAGTGTTGAATGAAGTGGAAGGAAGAAGAGCCGCCGATTGCCGATACTCCGTAGTAAAACGTATAACTGGACACATTGGGCAGTGCAGTAGTAGTAGTAGTAGTAGTAAGACGTCGTGGGTGGTCTACGAAGTGTATCCAAGTAGACACATGCATCGTGGGATGTGTGCAGAAATAACGTGTGGAAATTATGCTCATGGCAAAATGGTTTCTTTCTAGGGCAGGGCCAGGATGTTCATTATCTTCCTGACGATGATGATGGTATTAATTAAGCGCATATTTTTATTGCAAGAGAGAGGCAGAAGCGAAAGGTCGAAGGTCTCAGGGTCATTTTTCCGATTCGATATTCACTAGTATTAAACAGTAAAAGTTTAGTAGTTGGCCCATCATCGACGAAATATTCGCTTACATTTAATTTGTACGGATTCATATTATGAGTGGGGAAAAAAAGAGAAGTCAAATTGGTACGTGTGATTTGTGAATATGGACATCACACTATGCAGGATAATGTGTCAATGAATCATTCGTTACAATTTACAATACAATATTATTTGTACACGATTCGATAGGTCAACGACAACAAGCATTACAATTACATTTAAACTAGAGCCTAGCCGATACTAAAAGGGATTGCCACTTGCACTTTAAACGCTTAGGACAGCATGCATAGCAGCAGCATGCATTGCATTGCGAAGACCACACAGGCACAGAGACAGATAGATCCCTTCGTCTGAAAAACCATAGTTTAGTAGAAATTTAGTAGTAATTTTTTATGCTGTTGTTCGTACAGTCACAACAGTGACAAATCTTTTGGGAGTGGAGAAGAACGGTTTGTATTCGAATTCGATGGGCTAGTAGAGCAATGGTAGGCCGTATTTGTTTCTTTGGGAGTTTCGAGCATGCCTTTAGCAGAGAGACATCCTACATTACCTTTGACCTTGATTATGTGACGAATGAACAGCTTCAAGGTAGGCAGGTCAGGTCCAATCTTAAAGGTATGAAGTATTTGACACTTTGTCTCTGAGAAAGATGTGCCGGGTCTTACCTTATCCAGCAGCGTAGAGTTTTACGGCCTCGGTTTAGAACCAAATCCTTGAGTTCCGAAATTGTTCTGGTTTCTGATAAGCGTTACACGTCACTTTTTTAATTTAAGGTTACTAACTTCGAAACTACTAAACCTTTTAAACTCGTACAAACGGGTGTAAAGGCGTGTTATTATCTCACACTAATATGAAGGGTTGGACGGGGGTTTTGTTACCAGATTTGTACCAATGGTTCTTTCTTCTTATCTGTGTGGTCATCAAAGTCATTAAATTAATATCTTTATGGGCAGATGCAGATATGGTCTAATCAAATTAGTACATTTAAGTATTCAAGAAATTGCAATATAACGACGTTTGCTATGAAGAAAAAAATTCTAATTAAGGATCAGCAGATTACTGTAAAACTCGGATTAAGAGTATTATTGTTATTACCCCCTATTCCCTATAGATAAATCCGAATGCAATGGTAAACAACAGGCTTTGAGTCCGAGATTGATCTGTTTTTAAATTCCCCCTCACGTTTTTCCCAACAGAATGTAAACAGTTCATGACCTGGTGAATTTAGCTTTATATCTTAAAAACCTGAACAACCGAACCCCAATAATAATTATCATTTAAGAAAAAACCTAAAACCGTAGTGAAAAGGATGAGTAGTTAAATTAGTAAATCTCAACTTTTCAAGTCACTCATTGTCATTATAGTATAGACACCTTCAGAAACCTTCAAAATGGCAATTTTTCGCAAAAAGTCACTTTTTCGGATGGTTGATGAAACACTAGGGGTTCTAATTGGAGTTTAGCGGTAAGGTCGATAATTACTATTACTCTACTACTACTATCTGATAAATAACTTTTATAAAAATATCGTACCCTATTCATATTTTTTGAGCATTCGTAGTTGTACGTACCATGTCTTGTAATTCATGAATTCATTATACATTGTGCAATCTTAATTAATGAAACGAATTATATAGCGTTCAGCTTAAATTTGCTTTGTTATTAACCTTTAATGTCAGGTTACAGTTTTCGAGTTTTCATAAAATGTCTACAGTTATTCATTCATTTCGCGTGTATAATTCAAAAACCTTAGGAAAAAGGATCAACAAATCGAGATACAACTCATTCATCAGCCTCGTTTTCTTGATTGAAATTGTTTATTCGGATAACACAGATGTTTTGTCGCGAAATAGGCTCTATTTTCATGATGCTATTAATTATTTCCATCAAAGGTTTGCATAAGTTTAATTCTGCAACCCTAGTACAATTACCATATTTTTCGAATTAGAACACCCCAGAATAACTCCCCCTGGTCTACATGATGGACTAAATAACAACCCCCTCCAAAAAATATGTAAGTAATTTTTGTAAAGCTTATGACTTCTTTCAGTATCATTTTAAGCTTATTTGTAAGCAAATTACTAATTGTTAGAACGACATGAAATGTTGGAATTAGGTTTTTAAACAGACAGTAAATATCTATTCATAGACTTAAATAAAATTTGATTTGAAACATTCAATCCCCCCCCCACCGAAACACAGCCCCTTCTTTTGAAGGGTGGAAACGTTAATTCCCCCAAAGGTTCTAATTCGAGATTTACGGCAATCACAAAATATCCCTGTGGCGTAGTTTTTTGGCTCTGCAACCAAGCGAATGATTAATGAATTAATACAACAATAAATTTAACTCAATCAGTTAGATTAGTTACTGCACTAGCTGTAACAAATAATGGGATTAACGAGATTACATATATAAATATAAGAGTAACTGACTAAAAGCTATAAAAATAATAAAATTTAATACAAACAATAAATACAACTTTACTAGAGCAAGTCGTATAAAGATCCGATACTACCCGGCATAATATGTCCAGTACATAAAAATGCTTTAATACAAACCACCAAAACAGAAAATATCGTGTTGATCTTTTCACCTGGCCTATTAAAAATTCATTTGTACCCATTATATCATATTTGCATTGTTGTTAGATAAAGACGACAAAGACAGGGAGGATGACAAATCTGCTTTTAAAAAAACATCAAGGGGAATCGAACCTATTATTTGAAGACTGATTATAACACGTGAAATTTATAACCTAGTAGATACAAAGTACGATGTAAATAGCAATCCTGTACTAAATTACTTGTTTTAAAAAGTTAACTAAAAATATACAAAGGGGACAACCCTCAAAAAGTATGAAGTAAATGAATGAAAAGGTCAACTGGTGATGGGTTTTGAATTTTATTTGTGAAAGCGGAAACTAAAACCTTAATGGATGATCGTCTAAGACATGGTTTAATTTGATACATCCGAAAGAATTAGATCTGAATGACTGAAATTAGGATGAGTTGGCTGTAATCAATTATTTTTCAGGTGTTTTTGAATACATTTTTTCTTTTGTTGAAGCCGTATTATTTTGTATATCAAGCAAGGGCTAAAGGACCCTAGTAAATAAAAAATACAAATGTCAATTTGTAAAAAGATACTTTTAATACCCCATTGTAAATAGAGTGTAAGGAGCAATTGAATAACGTAAAAGTCCTGTGGATTACCCAGGTAGATACTCAATCAGTCTGCGGTTGGTTCCTATCCTTCCTAACCGATGATATAATTTACATTTTTGAACCTGGAAAGCCTGGAATCTTTGATGGATGAAGATTGATGGGGTGTTCACACCGGGTTTCTATTCTTTTACACTATGAATTTATAAACTTTAATAAAAAATCTTCTCAAAGAAATTATGACTGATATGAATCTAATGCCCATTTTTCAGCTTTGCATTATCAACTTACTAGAAATGTAAAAAACTGGAGGGTGGAAATTCATGTATATCGTGTCTGACCATAATGATACTTGTTTTGAGATCAATTTTGAATATTATAAAATACCTAGACGGAAATGAAAAGCCACAGAAAATGAATAGAAGCTGAGAAGAATTTTGAATGCATATCTGAAAAGTAAAAAAAACAACATCGTTCAACCCTGGCTTCATCAGTTAGTCAGGTTGTTTATACTTCAAGGGATTGTTTTATTCTTATTCATTATTCATTAATATTTAATGCTAGGGATTCATCTCAATCTTTGCTTTCATTACAGCTAATTTGACCTCTTGTACGTGTTGAGTAAGCTGAATCGACTAACACTTTACCAGAACAATGGAAAAGAAAAAGCCCCATATGGTGGGTGCTTAAATAATATCTATTTAATATATTTATTTTCATGTAATATGCTACATTACGGGTCGAAAAACAAGAATAAATTACCATCTACTCAGCAAAGATACCCGCACCCGCCTAGCGTTTTTACCCGGTGTAAAATTACTCATCTGCGTGAATGGGTGTCATTAAACCCGAATTTATATTTTCATTCACCTAGGTTAGGTACACAGTACACACATTGTGCCTTTTTCTCTTTAATAATCATTATATAATATCTGAAACATATGTGATAATTCGAGAACCAAAGTGTTTTCGGAATTGAAAACAATGGGTACCTAGGGTATAAGTTCCAAAGTTATTACATGGTGTGTGGGTGAACATCCATAATCCAGGATGATCCAGGATTCAACCAAAATATTTTAATAATTGCTTAAGCCTTTCATTACTATCTGTTGTCGGTGTGTGACTAGATAGTAGGATCAGGGAGAGATGAGTAAAGGCGTTCATCCAGGTGTAAATTGTCCTACCAATCATCTCTCTATCACCTGGCCATTATTAATATTACTTATTGAGATGAAAAAATTGTTCATAAACGAAATGAACCCTTTAGTCGGCTCATCACAACATGTTCACCCTCACCTTATGACCATTACTTATGTTCTCATCTCACATTGTGATCAGATCAATGATGAAGTGGACTTTTAGTTTAACCAACCATGCAGCAGTGGTCATACCGAAATATAAAAGCATTTTGTAAGTTTAATTTACTGAAGAGCGCAATCCATTAAGCTTTGTCTTTCCAATTGTAATTTAAATTTATTACATTTTACCATAAATTTATTGCTTAGGTTGCTTCTTATTTAATATTTAATTAGTTTCTAATCAACAATACCTTTGTTAGAGACCAACTAAGACCTGAAACTAATTACAAGGGAATTTTGTGTATAAAGGTTTAATGATAAAGTTAAACAGGCTTCATTATTGCTGCTAGCTAGTCCTACTCACATAAACTTTATTTAAGTATGATGAATAAAACCCTCAGCAAAATGAGATGTGTAATTCTTTTTAAAAATCTAATTTCGGATGTGGGCATTTCCGCGATTGGTTATCCGGTCCAGTTAGTTGCCTAGATAGAACCCATTTATGTAGATCTAAACCCTAATTTTGCTCGGCAAGGGAAGATTTTTGCCCCACTTTGATTAGCTTTGGCTGCTTTGGTCCGGTATCTAATCAAGGATGAGAGGAGATGATGTGATTTATTACCTTTTGAAGTTCCATCCTCAACTCCCCTAAAACTAGCAAACTTGCCACTTCTTTTTTGTGCGTTATTAATTCATTCGACTGTCATTATTATTATTATACGTGGGGGATTATATAGCTCGAATAAAGGAAAACGGCATAATCCAATATTACCCGATATGATACCCGATCCGATTCCTATCGTCCTATTTGTAGCAGGACACTTCCTGTCACACACACATACATGAATAAAAGGAAGGACTCATTTCCTGATTCTCTGACTAGGATGCATAATATTGTATTACTAACTGAAAGATTACTGTATCATTGTCGACAGACAACAACGGCGTCTAGTTTACATGAAAAACCAATAAGGTATTTATTACAATCAGAAATGCAATCTCTTTTTTCATCCCTTCTGCCTTCTTCTAATGATTATTTTTCATAGTATGGAATACGGAGGTTTGTCCTGTTTTTTCTCTTACAATTAGTAGCGTATCTTTACACATTTTTAAAGGACTGGATGCAATTTAACCTCACCCTTCATAACCAGTCAAGTCGGACTATACTAGAAAACATCGAACCTGAGCAGAACTTGTAAGATTTCGTCACCAAATTATCCTGGCAGGTTGTTTCTCAATGTCCTATATGAACATTTACCTACCTAAAATTTAAATTCACCTGCTGACAGGGCAATTTATCTTTAAACCGTCGACAAAACAGTTTTTAAAGAACATCCAGTGAAGTCTATAATGTAGCACGTACCACAACCATTATATTCTACATTATCCTCCAAACTTCATTCAACTAAAATCCGAAAATTCAATCAATTCCATCATCTCTGACACAAATCCTTTTAACAAATCAAAGAGTATTTCCTATTTCTCGTTTGAATGAGTAAACACTTATAATCAGGTCTATAATACTCTTCTGTCTGCCGGCTTTTATAATAATTCAAGTTAAATAAGGTAGACTTGGAAATTTGGACCCCTTAGGAAGCACGTACAAATGTTTCTCGATACCAAATCCTCCAATTTCCTTGTCATTCTTTTTCATTTGCTTATAAATGTGACAAAACATAGAATAGGGTTAACTTGTTCAAAAATCCATGAATAAATGATTAACCCTTGTGGCATTCCATGTTTATCTACACAAGTTTCCTAGGGTAAAGTTCGTGGTTAAGCTAAAAATCTATTTGTTTCTTTTTTTTACTGCAATTTATTTACAATTACAACCTTTTCAAGTGGATATTGTATGGATTTGCATTAATTGTACTACAGTACCCTTTGATTTTGGTCTTGTATTGTAAGATCCGTATCAAAGGGTTCTGCAGTAAGAATGATTGGAACATTGGAAATAAATTGATCTTGAGTCAGCAGAAAAAACAAAAATTACAATTCGGACAAATACTAGTTGCCGTTTTGAATTTATGGGTCGAACTTGACACATTCAAGACCTATTCTGTAGTATAGTATATTGTTACCTTCGAACCTTTGATATTCATATTTAATAAAAAATATGAAGACACTTTAATACATTAAATATATTAATACAATCATTAAACATATAAATTCATCAATATCTCATCCAACTGTTAAGAAATGACTAAATAAAAGAAACCTCACAGTTGCACTTTTAATCATACATTCATGCACTATGTCAAGTATCTGTCCCTTCCTTGGGTCCCATGCAATAATAGTCCTGTACTGGAAAACACATTTTAAACCTGATGCTTGAGGTGATACAAAAGGGGATTTTTCTGTTAAAAAGCGAAGTTTGCATTGACATGTGTGCCTTATCAATTTTAACATAAATTGGAAGGGTGGATCTACTTGATAGGGCGAACTCACGCGATGTAAAATTATTGTGGACAATAAACCTCATGTGCATTACAATACAGAACTCTTTCAAAATGTGAACCACACAAGGAAAGGAAAACCAATCTGTAGGAAAGGAATGCATCCTTCAAAATTCAGAAACGGTCATCTGTTGTGTTTTTATGTCCCTGTGCTCACTTCACCCACAGCAGACTGTTTTTACAAGGGAGGACATTAATATCATTAAAAATTCATCTTCAACTCAATAAGCATTCATTACTTACTAATAAGTGGTGAGTACCCTGTACCCTACCCTGTAGTCACATCCAATCCAACCCTATTCCAAACTCCGATGTTCTTGTCATGTCACAGTCCCTATATTTCCTATCTTTTTTCATTACATTATGCAGTTCATATCAACACATGTGTTTCGATTCCTACACTCGAAACTCAATAGAAGCCCCAATAATCCATTAAAAATGAGTTTTTGATGAACGGATATGATTTGTATATATTTTTTTAAGCTTTTATGGGTGCCAGTGCCGAGTGCAAACATGTGACAAATGTGGTATATATGTGAAGGGGAGTAGCTTTGCTGTCCAGAACCTGACACAGACAAAGGGGTTGGTCATTGGAACATTTTTTCAATTTCAAACATACTTGTCTGTCTTTGTAAATCGTAAATGATACATTGTAATCCAGACTAACTCCAGCAATGATGTTTGAGATGAAGTTTACATAAATGTGGGGCTTAGTTGTTTAAGTAACAAAAGTTAATGTTAGCAATTGAAGCTTTGAAACAATGGATTGATACGTACACTCTGGTAAAGTAGGTATCAATGAGATTATGACTCATGTCATTTATTGCTAGAAATAGGGTTTATTTAAACTTTGTTTCTTTTTTACATGCTATTAAAAGTTTAAAGCATTTTTTGAGCAGGAAGTTGCTGTTTTAATGTTTCATAAAAGATGCTAAATGACATTTTTATCCACGAATAGCTATGAGAATTTCTGGGGTGGGATTATGATTATATATAAGGGTTTTTAGCCACCAAGAACGAATAGTGTAATTGAAATAGAAAAATTCAAGTTTTGTGAAACTAACTGCTTTTCTGCATGGCTTTTTACAAAGATTGCCATCGTCTTCTAGGTATAGTAAATAACTTATTTCTTCATTTTAATGGCCTAAGCTTCATTCTAGTGAAGTGATCAAATCAAATTTAAATAATGTAAATAATTAAATAAAATAATAATTTAGTAGAAATTAAAAATATAAAATTCTTGCATTAGTATACTAAAATCTACTCAAAAGCTGGCCGTAGAGTTTTTTGGTTCGTGCTACTGCAAGCTTCTTACTTTTGACTTTAAAAAAGCATTCATTTGCTTTTAATCTTATTAATCTACACCAAACTTAGAAATAGAAAGGATGATATTACTTATTGTCTCATATAGAAAGAAACTGTCTTGAATATGCTTTTATTAGTCTGCAACTTGTCTGAATCTAATCTACATAATTCCATCAAGGCAATGAAAGGTTCCAAATAATTTGTGCAATATAATTTATGCCAATGAATTTCAAACGTCGCAGCCAATGCCAAGTAGCTACTTAAGTTTTTTTTATTACAATACAACTTTAATTTCACGCAGTTTCCTTACATTTTTGACTTAAATAGGAATTTCTTGAATATGAAAAACCAACTTTGTGAGAATTCTGTGGGTGGATTGATGATGGCATCATAAGGGTACGGGAACTCTGCCACCACAAAATAAGACAAACTCCTAATTCAGTACGAGAAAACTTGCTATTTTAAAAACTTCAGTATTATTATTAGTATGAGATTTTACATTTAAGAATCTAACACGGTCATAACAATAATAATATCTTGTGTGTATTATAATAAATTAGTACTTTAAATTAAATATTGAAGCAAGCCCTGTGGATTGCAAAAGTTTTGGCAAATATCTTAAATTACTTCAGTACCTTCTTTCTCTCCCTAGTTTTTTTTCGCTATCCTTAACTTTTCAATTTTAATAACATTAAAACAATTCTTAATAAACAAATATGACGCACTTTTATACAAATTGATACGTTAAGTTGCTACAAAATACCACACTTTATAATGATTCAACATTAATTCTGCCTTGGTAAAAAAGACATTACAAAAGAAATTATTTCATTTACTTTCTGAATTTTTCTATTTTTTACATTCATGGTAGCACACATTTACCCATGTTGTTAGACTTCAGAAGTACCACCGAGATTTATTGATTTATTAAGTTTGTTGATTGTAGTTGTTGGATTTGCAACTAATTTAGTTCTGGAGCTGTTTTAAAACAATAAGACTATGTGGCAAAGTTCAATCGGCTAAGTCACAAATTTATCTTGTCTTGTTGATTTATAGTTTAATTTTTGTAAAATTTATATTATTATTGTTTACGATGTTACAGCTATATTTTTATCTTATATAATGTTACTTAGACCTCTATTACCAAATGGATCACTAAACTAAAATCTTATGAATAAAGTTACCACTGACAAGTTATTATTGGCTTTTAGCTATTTTTACGTTTTGGAATTCCCTTTGCATATTGGTGGGAGAGGATTTTGCCACATGCGGCAATAGCAACTTAAGTGCCTAGCCATTTTCAAACTGAACTTTCGTCTGGTTAGGTCAGACAGTTAGGGTATGACGAAGCCAAAAGCTAAGTTCGAAAATGTCCCCTAGAGATTTAAGATGCGATATAATACCTACCATAGCCTACTTACAAGATATATTTTATTTATTGATAAAAACAGTAATCATACATTTGTAAATAGTACCTTATTATAAGTAAATTATCTGTTTCCTCTATACAGACAAGAAACAAACCATTTGCCAACAAGGAGTCGTTTACAATCTTAAAGACTAATTATATATATCAATTAATATAAAACACTATTATTAAATTGATCAGAAAAATAAAACAAAAAGGAACCACTCGCAAAAACTTGTTAGAAAATACTTCAAGCTCTAGCTCTTCTGAAATGAGAACAGATTACGGTATAATTATGATTCCTACTGATTACGGTTTTATTTATTCTACGTGAAAGTTTATAAAAACAAGATTATCCATAATATGTACTTGATTCTTCTATTCTGAGAATCAAAATTGACTTTAAATGGATACGTGTACAACAAGTAGGTAGAAAAACTGTGATGAAAAGTATTTTAAACCAGAGATTAAATTAAACCTTGAGTGACTTTGAGGTTTATTTGGTGATGAGTCAATGAAAAATGTGAATTCACAGCTTTTTGCATATAATATTATGTGTAGCTCATGGACTTATCCTTTAGGATTAGACCTTTATCGTGAAACTCACTAATTCTCCTTTCTCGCTTGTTCTTTTTTTTTTAAAAATTAGGAATAATTCACAAACTTAATCTTAAAAGACAATAATAAACTTTAGAATAATAAGAAAGGAAATTCAAGAACTTTGGATATTTATCCTGGTTCGACTAATTAGATTTTCTTAATGAATTTATAACTATAACCCCTGAAACACACACTATTCTCTAATTTCTTAAATTACAACAGCAACCACACTTTTCCAGTAATCACAGCGGTCAGAACATGCATTTACGTACAATAAATTACCTAACACAAACAATGAGCAGATAAAGCATTTAACATATTGATTGTTTTTTACAGAAATTTTTATTCTATTTTTTTGCGAGATCTGGAGTTGTATTCTGTGAGAAATCACTCCAAGAAACTATTCGCAGTAACGTCCTTTTGAAAAGACTTGATTACGTAATTATTTCACCTTTTCGGCGTAGGATTGAGAGATGAATAAATCATGTTGTTTTGTAACAAGAAGGTTGATCTCTGGTCACCGGTATTTTCTATAAAAAATAAAAACATAACATTATTATTTATTTATTTAGTCTTTAAATTTTTACAAGCATAATTAGTACATTTAATAAATACTGAGGAATACTGCGTTAAGAAAATCCAATTTTAAAATAAAATGTAATATTGAATGGCAAGGGTGTATTTTAAACTCCTCGGTTTAAAAATTTTATTTTTTAATATTTTTAAACCATCTTCATACAATCAAAAAAAGCGTTCTAGTCGAAGTTCCTAAATGATTTGCCATGAAAACTTTAGAATTATTTGTACAAAAGACTAAGTCATGTATTTACCTTAATTAAATTATTTTTTATACATGACGCAAGTAAAATTCGGGTTCCACAGATCACTGCATCCAAACGTCACCGATTAACAAGATATTTTTGACCATAAAAGATGCAAAAGATGACTCATACTAGTAGTATTATTATTTTGGTTGACTTGTACAATCATCAAATGGGTAGGTCGTAGATGGTAGAATTAAACATTCGAAAGTAACTGTATCAGAGACGAAAACGCTGGTAAAAAATTGTTAAACACGATCTTAACTCTATGGGGAACCCCCACGAGTGTCATGGACTTCCACATCATGCATATTAAGTGAGTCGTTAAATAGACTTCCATCAGCACTACTAGTATCACTAGTATCATCCCTGAAAATATAAAAACACATTCATTAATTTGTTTATTTATTTTAATTGAAATTATTAAATAAATTAAAATGTTCTTATAGTACATACCTTAAACCACTTTGACTCAGATCTCCGGCTCCATGAAGATATTGGCTCAAGTCTGGAAGATCATTCATTCCAGTACCTGGAGGTGGATTTAAACCACTTTCACGGCACCAAATCTGACGCATTTCTTGTCGTCTTTGTCTCATCAAAGACTTGTACTCCGAAATTCGCATTTTCTTGCCATCTACAATGCAAGTCCGCTTTGGGCGTGGTCGATACCTGAATATTAATATCACTTGTGAATATTTTTTAACAAATTAGAAATACAAGAAGTTACCCCATCAAAATCTGTGGGGTTCTTTCCCTTTCAGCTCTACGTACCGATAATCCGGGTGCTTTTCCATGTGTAGCTTAGAGAGTCTTGACTGCTCTTCGTAATATGGTTGTTTCTCACTATTGCTCATTCCTTTCCATTTGGCCCCTGAAGTTTAAAAATATTAAGTTAGTTTAACAACAACTAATTACGACACAAATTTATAATGAAGTTATCAGAGCGTGAATTACCTAAAATTTTGGAAATGTTTGAATTGTGCATGTCCGGACATGCCTTGAGAATTTTTCGTCTTTCGTCCTTAGCCCAAACCATGAAAGCATTCATAGGCCGCTTGATATGAGGCTTGGAATCGGCCTCTCGCTTCTGCTGCCGTATTATTTTTGCACCTAAAGGTTTACCTGTATAGTCAATCTCTCCCATAAATATGAACACATAAGTGTAAGGGAATACCAAAGGGTTTATTAAACCTCAGTTTGGCTACCCAAACTTACTTTGATGACATGCAGCGATAAATTCTCCATCATCCTTGGATCTACTTTGACTTGAACTGCTCATCAATTCTTCATCTTGTCCATTTCCATTGACTCCATACATTGAGGGATGTGGATACTGGCCACTCATTGATGTTGGTGGAAGTGTTGGAGAAAATGGGAACGGTTGATCCTTTCCTCCATTACCTTTAACACGAAAAAAAGAGATTAAGCTACTGGACATTTGTGACTTAATTGTTAACATCTAGGAAGACATTCATACCAGAAGATAGAGGGAAAGTGGCGAATGGCATGAAGGTAGGTGGTAAAACGAGACCAGGTGGAGGATTACGAGAAGGATCCCCTGAACTTTGACTTGTTGGAGGCAGAGTCGGAGATCGGTTTCCATTCCCATTCACATTATTCATGAGATTTCGGCCCATGGAAGAATTCCCATGTTGTCCCTTAGGTTTGGAAAGGTTTAGTGGACCATCCGCTTCTGCCGAAACAGGTGGTGATAACTGAGATGGTGCTGACGGAGGGGCCCTTGGAACTGATGTTGGAAGCATTGGCATCCCAGACCAAGACTGCAGGGGTGATAATAGCGGCTGTAAAAAGATAATAAATCAACAACGATTAGTAAACATCCTTTAATCCGTATCCATTTGACATGATTTTTTTAGATACTTCACTAAGTGCAAGTTTCATTATATTCAAAGGATAATTAATCGTTCCTCACAGATTAGAGATACTTACACTATTTTTCTGCATGAATGGCTGCATATTTTGCAAGGAGGACTGAAATGCCCCAGATGCGTGATGCATTTGCTCCAAGAAAGGGAACAGAACAAAGTTTTGTCCCATTACTGCAGCCATTGATTGGTTCATGAAGGGTTGCATTTGTGCAGGAATCGACTGTTTGCATCCATTCTATAAAGTTAAATACAATTACCATTATAGTATTAGATCCACAATTTCTTGTTTTACGTAAACATTTTCTTGAATATAACAAAAGAAAATTATACCTTTCCATTTGAGTCCGAATTTCGATGGGGGCCTCCCGATCCATATTCCAGTTTTGGATGTTGAACCTGATTTGACCCACCATGACCCACATTATTTTGTTGATGAAGTGAGGAATGATAAGATTCCACTGCAGGCTCATGCTTAACTTTCGTCGGAGGAATCTAAAACCAAAATAAATACAAATTTTACACTTACAATCCAGAATCCCAAACCAATAATACTCTCAAACATCTATTAAAGTAATAAAGCTATTTGTCTTCACATCTCAATAAGCTTACATAAATAAGACGCTACTCTACAAGACGGTACAACAACCATGAATACCACCAATATCGTCACCTCTTTTTAGAAAACACTATAAAAAAGGAATTCAGAAGAAATATACTTTTGTTTTGAAAAGCTTTATTCTCTTTATCCATCTATTTTTGATCTTAACTAACGAGAAAGAAGAGATTGAACCCGACAAAATACACAGGGTATACTGAGAAATCTCTCTTTTCCTCTGAGAAAGTGTTCAAAAAGTGATAAATAATAACACCCGTAATCTACTATATTTTTACCCGGTTTTAATACACACTTATATAAGATTACCAGGATATTATATATGTATACTACGATACAAATGAACAAGACCGGGTGCCAATGCCAAAGTAAAGAGAAGAAGGGGATGGATGAAATGTTATTATGGATTTGTAATAAGAGAGCTTTTTCTACAAGAATAATCCGTTCATTCCAGATTTTCTAGCGTATATTTGAAGAAACATAGATACACAAACGTTGACATTCATGACCTGAGAAAAACTTTAGTTGTTGACGGACGAGGAAGGAAATCCTAAATGCATCACAAGAAGACGAAGACAAACTTGGAAAAAGAAAAGAAAGGTTTTTTTTCTATCCAAACCTAGTGTGTTTTTCGGATAGATACCCAATCCATAAAATACATATCAGCAAATTCAAAACTGTTCAATCCGGTACTAGTAGGAACTCTCTGTTAGAGTGGATTTCTGTTCGAAACTCTCATAAGCAATAGAATAGACCAACATCTTTCTAATAATGACGATGATCTGTAAAAGTGATAGGCTGCAAGTGATGGGATAATAACATGGGGAAAAGGATAAAGGAAGTATCAGTTGTAGTTCTGGTAGTAGTCCGTCGTGTATATAAAGGGGTACCTAATTCCAAAAAGATATTCTCAATATCTCTCGTCTCAAAAGTCCCTTTAAAGCTCACCACATAATGGAACAAATGTGAGGTGTTGACATGTATAGCACAATCGCTCCTTAAATCCCAACCAATACTACCATATCACATCATATAGCCAAAAAAGCCAAAGCTTGCTGAATGTTGGAAACTAAACAGTACTCTATCCATCTTTGGAAACCCCACAAAAATGATTCTTCCCATTTTCACCCACCATTACCATTAACACCACAAAAGTCTTAACTTTCTTTACTTATTCTTAGAAAAATAAAAGCATTATGTGAAAAATAATATATTTCATGAGATACACAAGACATAACAAACACATCTTCTTCAACTCTGCGGGCATTTATGTACTTGCTCAACTACTCATTGTTTTACTTTACTTTTTAGATGTAACTATAATACTACTTTTGGTTACAAGCCAATAAAAATTGTCTACATGTACCGTCCCTGATTCTCAACATCATTAAAGTCAACAAGACTTTAGAGTAACTGCTATAGTATCTCCCTTTTTATTTTAGTATTTTCTTATTTTGCATTTTTCTTGGAATTTTTCCCCAAATGCTTAACCAACATACCCATACCCTTACCAATAATCTGTCTTCTACCTTTATCTATATTATCCTCTTCATCATCATCATTATTATTACAATCATTACTACTACTACTGCTACTAGGTACTTGTACTTGAAGTACAGAAAAAAAACAAGATAAAAATAAAAAAGCACATTCTAGTAAATCGCAGAGTTATAATGGCAACTGTAGCAGCCACGTTTTACAAAAACAAATCTTCATCCCCATCATATCACTCGATTGTGTAAAAAGTTGATGAAAAAATGTAAAAAACCTTCTTCTAAAAAGAATTTCACTCGTGTCCTCGTGTCATGTCATGTCCTATGTATGCATACTACTACGGGGTGTGTTTTGCATTAGACAGTTTAGGTATTTTGTATATAATATTAATGTTTCCTACTCTGTTTAGAATTATGTCCTAGTCTTTCTTCCTTTCTTTCTATCTCTCTCTCTAAAGTAAATCCCATATCAACCCTTTTTGATCCATCGATTCAGTCAACCCGAGATCCTAATTAGCTTGTGCAAATCTGTTTGAACAATAATTCTCTTATTAAGTGGCCTTTCGCTTTCCTGGTTCCCTGTTTTTCATCTCTCTTTCTTCTTCCTCTCTTGTCAAGAGAGAAAAAAAACTTCAAAAAGATCTCAAGCCTTTGTTTGTTGTTGTATTTGGACAACTATACATTTTAACTGGTTTATATACACACTTCCTTATACAAAGGGAATTTAAACCTTTATCAAAATCAACCTTGTTTTCTCTGTCTTTTACACAAGTCCAATTTCATTTTCCCATTCAATTACTCCTACTTCTAACTCTACTTTCTACTTGTAAAAGTTAAAATTCTTTTTAAATTTAAAAAGAGAAAAAGAGAAAGATTTTGATAAAAAGTTTATACACATTTTCCTAGCAGACTGAAAGAAGTAGCTTTCTCTTTCCTCTAGCTCTGTATGGAACATCCTTCATCTTGAAGTTTTACATAGAAGAGTACAATAATGTATAAGGTATTTCACATGATAATTATAATTACGATTAGCAGGGCGGAAGGAATTTTTTTAGGTTTAAGTGTAAGAATAAAGGATCATTAGGAGGAGAAAAATAGAAAAAATTTGGACTTTTTACTCTCTTTGAGATTAAAGAAGTTCCTACCTACCTATACAAAATACCTACTAAAGGGACTGTTGTATTTTCTAGTATAAATCTGCTGTATATTATACCATGGTTTGACTTGACATTCAAGAGGTTACAATCAACAGAGAGGAAGTTAAACATAATATTTTATACCCTCTTGTCGTTCAGTGTACAATAGAAAGAATAGAAAAGAGAAGAGAGACAAGACTTTTAGTTGTACACAATGCTAATGATAAGTAGGCAGTTGAAGGGATAGGCACACAGGCAGGGTGTACAAGGGAGTGATGATGATGTACAAGTTCAAGTAAATATTAAGATGTTGTCTCTCCTATAGTCTCTCGGAGTAGTTGTGGGTAGTTTTTGAATAATAATATGATAAGATCAACAAATGAACAAAAGGTGAGGAGAGTCTTGGGTATTTCTCAACTTTAATAACTATACAGAGATAAGTTGAGGATGTCATGTCGACTCATGAATGAATGCATTTCTATTTTCTGTTTTACTCTACTACTTTTACTTTAATACTTCATTTTAAATATAGAGATGAAATGCTATTATTATTATTATCACTATTATTATCATTTATTCTCCTAGTCTTAGAAGATACTTGGCTTGTCTCTTTATAAAATCTTTTCATACTTCGTCGTTCTCCACTAGTATACTATTATCATTCTCCGCTTTGTCATCCCCCATCATAATCATCAAATGAAAAACTACTATAAGTATGAGTCAGTACACGAAAAAGTTTTATTTGCTTAATTTTGTTGTTTTTCAATGAAAAAATAATAATTCTCCCCTGTGTGGGAGCTAAAGAAAGTTAAAGAAACAAAAGAATCTTGGGTTTTTTTGGCCTTATCTGACCTCAGAAAAATGCAGATGATAAGGTGGCTTTTATAAGGATCGGGTGTCTATGTGTACTACAAGTACTTGAGATACAAAATTATAGAAAGGGTCGGGTGGACCTCCTTGCATATACAAATCTCTACTATAAATTTGTTCAGATGAATTTTATCAAAATGCAACATTTCCTAATGTAATCAAATAAACAAAACAGAAAAATACTTTAAATACATCATTCAATAATAATTATTATGTTTTATTCGTTTTATATCTCTTGCTTCGCATTTCATCTTCTGTGAAAAGACTTTCCTTTTGTCACCCTAGAAACATGATGCTCAGCATGGAAAGTTTGGACAAATGATTATAATGATACTTATTCGATATTTAAATTGTGAAGCAAAATTTACACAATGGTAAACGTAGAATGTAGAAATGGGCCAAAATAATCTTGTAATCCTTTGGCAACCATCTAAGGCTGAAAATTCTTCATCCTAGTTTCATACTACCAGGAGCAATCTACTTTGACTTCCTTTCATTACCATTCATTTCAATCTGAACCAGCTTCTATTGTCCACTTTTAATGGGAATTTACAAACAAAATGAATCTTTTATTCATTATTATGAAATAGTTCTCAGCCAGATTTACTTCGTTGGAAAATGGAAAGTCTCCTCTCGGTCCTTCTCATTTGATTGAAATCAATCTACTATTGTGTCCTTGTGATTGTCATCTAGTAAACAATCTATCCTTCGTACGTAAACGTAATCCTTCTTTAAAAAGGTATCTCATCCAATGATACATTGTACTGAAATGTAAACCCATTCATTCGTTTTCCTACAAGTCTAACTTAGCAGAATTACAAAGTGATGATATAATACTCGAGAAGGATTTTACTTTTTTTATTTTTAAAAGAACTATATTTTATGCATATTTTCAGTTTTACTAATTCTACTTCGTCCTTTCAGCACTACGTGACAAGTGTTTTCGGATTGAAAATTTAAATTGTCATGATAGAAATAAATGTTATATTTTAATGCGGACTGCAAACCCAGTCGCCTTGAAATATAACTCACAAAGAAAAAAATCTTACTTATCAAGAATATTATTATTATATTATCAGCAATATTTTATCAAGAATTAAAAACTCATTTTGATAAGATGTTGCTTAAAGGACAATCCTCTAAACAAGCTAAATGCCGAAAAAAGTAACTAAATGAACCAAACCGGTAGTACTTGCAATGACCCGTAAATTACAAGTTTAAAACTTTTAATGGACCTTAAAAATCTGTACTTGACTTCAAGTTTGGCTTACCCTTCTTTTTTTATAAACTATGAACACTGATAACATAATTTATCTACTACTACTGCTTAGTTATCAAAGATGATTTTATAGCTTGGGAAGTATATTATTCATAAATTATGCTGTGTATAATCATAATAATAATAATGATATCATAATAGATTTACATATTTAGTTGGAAACGGAACATAAATACACTTCAAAAAGGGTTAAAGACACATAGAGAGATCATAAGTAGATTTTTATTTCCTATATTTTGTGCATCTTTGCCAGAATCACTACTCACTAATACTACTACAAGCACTAACCACAAACGACCCTAAATAAAATAATAATAATCTCGAAAAACGTATCCTATTCATCTGTCAATTATAAGAAGATACTAACTATCTATAAAATATTAAGATAATATCATATCGTTCAATCCATAATTCTATCCAACTGTAACAACCTGTGTTGTCCCTGTGTATCTCTTCGAAGTATATCATAATTCTCCAAACTTACTCAACTAAACTCTATAAATCCTTTCCAAACTTATACTTTTACCTAATAATATCTATCTAATATCTGAGATCTGCTTGTTGTGTGTCTACGTCACAAAAAAAGCCAGGTTTATCTTATACTCTTCATTCAATGTAATACTGAAAAGCAATGCAACATTTACGTATAGAAAAATTTTGATATTTGAAGTGCATTAAAGATACGTAAGGAAAATGGTTGAGTTTCCATGAAATTCTATACCAAAGCCAGGGAATAACTCTTTTTCCCATCTAAATATAAATGATTTATTGTGTTCAAGGAGAGAAAAAAGAGGAATTTGAACGGAAAACGAGACCCTGTGCAATACATACGTACGTACGTCAAAGTAAATGGCATTTTTGCATTACGGAACTCTTAAGCTGGTACACTTTGAAACCGAAATATAACGATAGTGATGGTTTAGTTCTGTTGTGTATTTGTATTCTATGTAATGTGGCTACAGGATATTATGAGTTTGGAGAGACAGTAAATATTTATGAATGCAAGTATGATGGACCCCCTTGGAATTCCATTGCAAGCATTAAATACGACATCTCATCCATATTACATAAATATTTCTCCAATGTGTCGTTAAACATTGCTGGCTTTGGAACACCCTACCAACTGCCAATCAATAATACCGCAAAAAAGAACACATATCATTATAATTATTCATATCACCGATTGTGCTCCATCATACTGTAATAATATTATAACCCCTTGTTTTTTATCATGACTTCTACTAAACTACCCCCTTCTCTTTCTCCGTTTTTTGGAGCTCCTATTCCAGTTACAGTAGGTAAAATTGGAAAAACAAGCAATAAAAGTCTTAATATTTTTCTTCTTTGGGGAAAGATATCAGTAGTGGGTCAGAGTTGTACCTCTCAGCTCTAACAAGACAGCCAATAGTAAAGAAATAAAATAGTACCAATAACTTCACTCACAAAGAGCATATTTTTTTTACTTTTTTAATACACTTTCTTGCAGTGTTTTAGTATTGAGATAAAAATTCAATTATCTATTTCAAAATCAATTGCAACTGCTCATTTTTGTTATCAAAAATTCTTGCACACTGTCAAAACTTTACCCTCCCTCATGTATTTTCACCTCTACTATTTTTACTCCCTTATTCCTAGCTTTCCATCCCTCCATACTATTTCATCTTGGCAGTTAAGAAACCTTTCTTAAAAAAGAATTCAAGACAATTTACGCATAACTCTTTTCCCCTACATTAAGCTTTAAACTTGTTTTGCATCCAGATTTTTAAACTTAAATTGCTCACATACAATCCTTTTAATTTTAATAATCTATACCTATGCATTATTATTATCATAGATGAAAAATTGTCAAATGAACTTAAGCGTTACACTTTTCATCTTTCTGGGATCATTTCTTCTTGAAAATATATAACACTAACTTCATATACTAAGGAAGTCTGACCTGACCCTTAATAATGCATAAGTACCAAAGAAACAATTCGTTTAAAAGAGCCATTGTACCGTAACAAAAAACAGACGGAGCATGTACTCTTTCTCTCTCTCTCTCTCCTACATTCACGAATACTAATAAAGCAAATAGGATGGATTTAATGAGTGAACTCTCTTCTATTTCTCATTTAAAAGCTCAAAGATTTTAGCATTTATGTTGGCTCAGAAGGATTTATTTATTTAGTTTTCTGAGCATCATCACTCACATCACAATCATCAATAGTCGCAATAGCAGAGGTAATAATAGTAGAGAGAGGCCATTTGTCAAGATGAAGATAAATCCAGCCCAACTTGCAATAGAAATAATAGGAATAATAGCACCACAGTTTGTGTATATATGTGTGTTGGACCGCTTAGAAATCGTATCAATTAATTCTTCTCCCCAAACTAGATTATCATCTAGTTTAGAAATGGCCAGTGAAGGTGAGATTCCCTACTTCCGGTACAAGTAAGTCTCCCCTCATCGAGAAAATTCCCGATTACACAAAAGACAGTAGGTAGGGTGGTTTTAATCTTTAAAGCCCACCTCATAAAATTTTCAATAATTCTTAAACGGATAGCTACATTATGGCTGAGAGTTTGTTAATGAGATGATTTTTGAACGGTCCTAAAAGTCTAAATGGAAATAAAGAAAGAAAAGGAAGAAGAATGGTAAAGAAGAAGTGGAAAGAAAGAGCTCATCAGTCTTATTGTTCAATGTTCGAGAAGTTCATTTATTTTATTTCAGTCTCCAAAGGTTTAGACGGACTCATCCTTCTTTCTTTCTTCATGTCAGAGAATTGCTAAACTTTTGAATCCGTCTTCACTCTACTCGTTTATCCTGCTGTATTTGTACTAAACAACAATCTTCTTTTTCTTCCAAGACTTTATCCTCTATTATTTTAACCCTTGACTTTTCACATTCATTCGAAACAAACCATTTCTCAGTTCCCTAACTAAGTCAATCAGTCACATGTAGGATGGGCTCTTTGTTCCATAAACTATGCAACATCTACAGAATTATTTTACCCTTATTTTAACTCCCAATTGGTAAAGAAAAGCTCTGATTATACGTGTACAAAACAGACTTTCGAGGATATAACACTGAATGGGCATGGGGGCAAATGGGGTTGTGAGATTGACTTTATAATTTTTTAACATTTCTTTGTCAAATTAGAGATACAGGCTTAGAGAATGTCTTTAGCTTTTGTATTCTACCTTTGACGTAATAGTAGTAACGAATATGTATTGTCGTACCTAGAAAAGATGTTAAGACTACTTGGAAATTATTTTCATTCAAATTTTGTCAAACATAAAGAAGAATCAGAGGTATTAAATGTGAAAGAACTTAAAAAGCTTTGTGTTCCGCGTTTATTAGAACAAAACGGTATTTTACCCTGGGTGTTTTTACATAAGCTCTTTATTTCTATTTGAATTTCTGCCCACGTTCAGTATTATCAATTTCGATGCTATTAATAATGTTTCCTTTGAAAGATGAAGCTTGTGTTGTTATTAATTCAGCTTATTCAACCATACACAAAAATTTGCACTTTGGCCATATTACCATTACAAAACGAGCATAACAACGATTGCCAGGTAAATTAACAAAAGCAAAATTAAATTTGGTTGGATGTTCTTACCTAAAAGTAAATTAGCTACATTTCTGTATTCATAGATTTTATTTATGAAATACGTAATAATTCCCACTTGACAATCAGACTCTCTGCTTGTTACACTTTAATTAGTTGGAATTTTGTCTTAAATCTGTACCAGGAAAATGAAAATCCTAGATTCAGTGAAAGTATATTCGTTTTTAAATCCCACATTGTCTTATTCAGTCAATATACCAAAAGCCATTTGGAAGTTTCTTTTCACACAAATAATTACAAATTTTACTCCAATTTACCGTAAATCCCGGATTAGAACCCCCCCCGGAATAACTCCCCCCCCTAAATAACTCCCCAGGGTCCACACGATGTTTCAAATATTAACTCCCCCCCCC
>JAQGBU010000267.1:0-40801 GCA_034698605.1 Isotoma decorata
CCCCCACTGGTTTTTTGAAAATCCTCATAGAAAGCTGAAATTTGGCATAGAGGTTACGAATAGCAACAGTACATAAAATCTGAAGCCGAATTTTAATACGGTGTGATTTGAACGACCTCACAGGGTGACCCCCACTGGTTTTTTGAAAATCATCCTAGAAGGCTAAAATTTGGCATAAAGGTTACGAATAGCAACAGTACATAAAATCTGAAGCCGAATTTTAATACAGTGTGATTTGAATGACCCCACAGGGTGAGCCCCACTGGTTTTTCAAAGTCAACCGAAAAAGATGAAATTTTGCATGAGGGTTACAAATTGCAAGGTTACATGAAATTTAAAGTAAATATTTATTTTTCGAGACCAATTAGGAAATAAAAGTCTTTACGCCTAGGCTCGGGCTAAATCAAGTTGTGCAGGAAAGTTTTTCTTTTTGCACCCACCAGGTTAACCGGAGCCCATCTTGGAGCTTAGCCCAAAGGGTACTAATGCAATGAGTTTTGTCAGTCACAAGCAAAACTGTAAGTAAAGATGAGACATCTCTTGGTTGACTACAATACTACGTCCAGATTCAGCGGGCGGTGGAAGTCAAGGTGCATTCACAGATTACAAAAATAAATTGTGTAAAAATTTTAAATTTTTAAAGAACAAGTTTCCTTCACTATTTAAACCTGTATTTGCGATTAAAAAGATTTTTGAAGTAAAAGTATAAGAACGCCATTTTATTGCAAAATCTGTGAATGCTCCTGTATGCAGTTTTGTCCCGGCCGGCTTGTTTCTTGAGGAGCTGGGACCAGATTCAATAGCTAAAAGTTAATACTTTAACTTCCTAAATTTCCATTTTTTATTACATGAAATTGTGTCCCATTTTAACTACCGTAAAACGCAATTTAGAACCCCATGGGGAGTTATTGTTTCAAAGCAATAATTGAAGCCAGTTTAACATGAGGAGATAGGGACTTTTAACATTGGAAGGATACGAGGGATGGGGTTTTATTCCGGAGGGGGTTCTAAATAGCGTTTTACGGTAACTATAGACAGCTCACGCATTTCTTAAAGTCATTTTTTTAGAACTGTGAGTGAGCATCTGTGCTTGCGGTTAATGTGCCACAGCACAGGTGGTGGTCATGGTTAAACGATTTGTGACCTTTAAACGGTCACAGGTCACGTAATATCGGTCATAAACAATATTGCCTTATATTTTTGGGTTTGGTATACTGTTCCGGTTCGAATGATATGCAATTTGATGGGGGTTATGAGGAAAAGTTGCGTGACCTTTGACCTCAATTTCTAGGTCACCTGGTACCTCGAGGGAGGTTTATCCCTATTTAGCATTGTTCTTCGACCTTTGCTTTACAACATGTAAAAAATTGGAAGAATTTTACCATCGGCCATTTTAAAATTCTAGTTGTCATTTTAACCCAAACATAATTTCGGAATTCGGCCCCTTTTTGACAACAAGATTTTCTACACATGGAGTTTTATCAACAACCCTGTGTTCTACAATCTATTAGTATTAAGGTATCTATATCTTTGGCTTAGCCTCGGCATTTTTGATTTATGCCGAGTTCATGGTCAGTTTTTTTTTAAAAATTGATAGGTGGGTCTTCGAGCTATCAATGCCAAGGCAGACAGACATACAAGCCCTTGGCTTGGTTTAAAAATTAATACCTAATACCAGGTTTTCTATTAAAAACTTTGTCATAAAAATGAATTTGAATTTTTTTTTTGAATTTTTTGTAGCATGAATCTCCCTGTTGGCTAGTGCCGTAGTCATAATTACCCTGGAACAAGATATCAAATTTTTGTAAAAGTTTTAATTGGCAACTCAAAGGTAATGTACTAAAGATTAGGTATTTTATTATGTGAATGAAGTTGAAAATTTTATTGATAACAGTTTATTATTAAAACTGATATTCAGGAGCAAACACATTTTATTTGCAAGCATTGTGATCATATCTTTAGTAGTTCCCACGAGGTGTATCTAACTTTTTTGTCTTTATCCTTCATTGGTTCCCTTGCAGACTGCAATGCAATGGACTGTTGCATAAATGAAACCACCCTTTATCCTTAAACTTCAAAAAAAATTGTAGCCGACTCTGGATATTTTCCTTTGTGTAAGATTTTCCACTAAAACTTATAATGCTAGTTTGCAGATCGTTTTTTTATTCTTGTATATATTATGGACACGTTCAACATCTCTAATGTTTGCTATAATGCTTTACTATAAGTCTATCATTAGAGTATTTTCAAAACAAAGCAGCTTTATTTATTTTATTATAACTGATATACAATTTATTACATTATTAAATATATTTAACATAATGCTTTAATACTTCACCATGCCTATTTTAGATTTAAATTACATACCCATATACTAAACCAAAAATTTACAGCCCCTTCCCCAATCTCATTACTTGAAGTCAGCCACCCCCATTTTCTGCATTTCTCGCTTTATTCCAAACAGCCAAAAAGACTTCATACCAATTCCAAACGCATACCTTACGAATTCAGGGAAAAAGAGATTCCACAATTGATAAATTGGACTCAAGGCCCTATGAGGTAGCCACACGGAAGTAGCACCTTGAAGTCCAATATACTTAACAGCCAACTCAGCAAATTGATCCGGAGATGGAGTCCAAAAAGTAGGATTTCTTATCTTGCTCAATTTTGTGGTTACATATCCGGGTGAAAGATATTGGAAAATTATACCTCTGTCTTTGTATTCGATCGCAAGATCTTTAGTGAATCTGTCCATATAGGATTTGGTTGCTGAGTATAAGGTCATCCACGGTGCTTCAAACAAAGATACTATTGACCCAACATTGACAATCACACCCTTTCCTTTCATCAGCATTTGCGGTATGACAATCCGAGTCATCATTGTCACAGTCAGGACATTTATGTTGATCATGTCATGTATACATTTTTTAGAATCTTTAAGATCATCAAAACATGTTGGTTTACTGTAAGTCATTCCCACGTTGTTCACTAAAGTTCCTATATCCATCCCTGACAATTCTGTTTCTATTCTGTCGTAAATTTCCATTCCTCCAGTAAAATCCACATCGATGACTTTAGTTTTGATGCCAAATTCAGCCTCCAAGTCCTCTGCACATTTTTCTAATCGGTCAAGTGATCGACTCATTAATACAATATTGATTCCTCGTCTTGCTAGTTGTCGTGTGTAAGCAAGGCCGATCCCATCCGTTGCTCCTGTTACTACAGCCCAGGACCCCATTTTTCTTAGGTCAACATTATGACCTAGTTTCACTCCTAACCACGTATTGTATACGAAACATGCTATTTTATTTAATACGAGAAGGGTAATTCCTAAACTAAAATTTAAACCTAGAAATTCCAGAGTGTTTAATTTTCGAATGTAGGTAAGTGTAAATACCACAGTGAAATGGAATATTAGTGGAAGGGAAAATTTGAAGAATACATAAAACATTTTTAAGGTTTAAGGGACAACCGAAATTTAAGATTTAAAAACAATTTTCCAAGTTATACCATAAAATCGGCCACCCAATTTATAAAGCTCACTTTCTGAGTCTGCAATTAAACTGAGAACTTTTAAACTCAATGTAAATTAATTTATAAGTATTCATTAATTAGAGATAAAAAATTGGATTATTTAAAAAAAATCTACTTTCCTTAACATGATATGCCTTAATTTCCATTGGTGGTCATACCTTGTAAAAATAATTATTTCACTGTAGGGACGAAAGGTTGAGGTTATAAAAAATACGGCCGGCACCTCATTGTATCGTCTTACTATGTAATTATATTAATTAAAACTTGAATATTAAGCTAAAAATGGTATATGAAAATAATAAAAGTTTATACAACAATTCCACCTTTCAGAATTACATCAGTGCATGCAGAGAATCGCTTTGTTGAATTCCTCTGTACCATGGGAAAGATTGCTTTTAGATATATTTTTAGCCCGAGCCTAGGGCTTATGAACCCGGTATATCCGTCCGTCTATCTGACGATAACTCAAGAACGGTTTGACCGATTTGCATGAAATTTTCACTATGCCTGTATTGGGCCAGATTAGGAACCGAGTTCGAAGATGGGCAGCGTTGGTCAACTTGTTGACCCGTGGTGGGCTAAAATCCCCCACCGGTCATGCAAATTTAAGCCATTTAAAAAAAATACCTAATCATAGAAAGCTGAAATTTGGCATGGACGTTACGAATAGCAAATGTAAATGAAATCTTAAGCCAAATTTCATTTTTTTGTGATTTCAATGACCCTAGTTGGTCACCCTCTCACCCTTACCGCTTTTTGAAAGTGGTCACAGTAAGGTGCAATTTTGCACGGGTGTTATAATACGAATACGCATACTACATGAAATTTGAAGCGAAATTTCTGAATCACACCTGGCTCGGGCTAAATCAAGCTGAACAGGAAAGTTTTTGGCAAGTTTTGAATGGAAACCCCAAGGTAATTTACTTAACATTAGATTTCTTATTATGTGAATTCAGGAGCATTCCCATTTTATTTTAAAGCAATGCATTGCGAAATTATGATCATATCTTCAGGAGTTCCCAAGTTCCCCCGAGGTGCATCTAATTGTTTTGTTTTAAGCCTTGAACGGTTCAATTGCAGACTGCAGCATTGGGTGAATAAATGAAATCACCTTCTATCCTTACAATTAAAAAAAAAATTCGATTCTGTAATTCTGGATATTTACATTTTTATTTTAAAGATTTTCCACCAAAACGTATAATGCGCGTTTGCAGATTATATTATTAATCTTGCATATATAGTGGAGACGGTGAACACCTCTAATGATTGCGTTTACGAGGTCTATGTTTTGATTTAGGAAGTCCAGTTTAGTTTGGGTCTGAATTCATGCATATTAATTCTGAATATTTTTGCTGTTCTTATATTTGACATTACGTGTTAAAAGTCAGCAACGAAAATCGAATTAAAAAAATATAATATTACTCGTATGTAGATTCACAAGCAACAGTTAGTTATATATTCCGTTATGTCCGAAACACTGCTCAAATTGTAGCCAAATGAACTTTTAAAAAAAGAATTTGTAATACTGTACACAATTCCTGTTTGAATTTGCAATAAATACTGTATTTACACTATGATTTTGAAGTACCAGGTTGGTAAAACGTTTTGCGTTAAAACTGCATGGAGAAAGCTTGCAGTCAGTTAGTATCAAATAAGTCGTTGAACAGAGAGCCACCCGACCGGAGGAGTGATCCCAAGTCTAATTGTTAATTAACTACTTTGAATTAAGTTTAAGTTAGTCGTGGCGAGTCGTATCGTAGATAATAATAAAGTTTAGCCATTTTTAGCCCGAGCCTAGGGCTTATGAATTTGGTGTGTCTGTCCGTCTGAGGATAACTCAAGAGCAACTTCATATTAAATCTGGAACCGAATTTTATTTGTCTGTGGTTTGAACTCTGTCTGATTATAGTTGTACCAACATTAATTTCTTACACAATCAAAAACAATAATGCTATACAATGCTAATAATTCTTTCAGAGTCTTTTGCAAACAAAGGAGCATTATTAATTTTTTACAACTTAGATAATATTATATTATTAAAAATGTTAAACATAATACTTTTATGATTTCATACTTGGCCATGCCGTGTTTTAGATTTACTATATATTGTATATGTATCAAATATAATATTTACAGCCCCTTCCCAAATCTCATTACTTGAAGTCAGCCACCCCCATTTTCTGCATTTCTCGCTTTATTCCAAACAGCCAAAAAGACTTCATTAGAATTCCCCAACCACTCTTCATAGATTCGGGGAAAAACAGTTCCAGCCATTGATAAATTGGACTCATGGCCCTATGAGGTAGCCACACGGAACTAACATCTTGAAGTCCAATCGACTTAACAGCTAACTCAGCAAACTGATCCGGAGACGGAGTCCAAAAAGTAGGATTTCTTATCTTGCTCAATTTCGTGGTTACATACCCGGGTGAAAGGTATTGGAAAATTATGCCTCTATCTTTGTATTCAATCGCAAGATCTTGAGTGAATCTGTCCATGTATGATTTGGTTGCTGAGTATAATGTCATCCACGGTGCTCCACCCAAAGACGCCATTGACCCAACATTGACAATCACACCCTTTCCATTCATCAGCATTTGCGGTATGACAATCCGAGTCATCATTGTCACAGTTAGGACATTTATGTTGATCATGTCATGTATAAATTTTTTCGAATCTTTAAGATCATCAAAATATGTTGGTTTACTGTAAGTCATTCCCACATTGTTCACTAAAGTTCCTATATCCATCCCTGACAATTCTGTTTCTATTCGGTCGTAAATTTCCATTCCTCCAGTAAAATCCACATCGATGACTTTGGTTTTGATGGCAAATTCAGCCTCCAAGTCCTCTGCACATTTTTCTAATCGGTCAAGTGATCGACTCATTAATACAATATTGATTCCTCGTCTTGCTAGTTGCCGTGTGTAAGCAAGGCCAATCCCATCCGTTGCTCCTGTTACTACAGCCCATGATCCCATTTTTCTTAGGTCAACATTATGACCTAGTTTCACTCCTAACCACGTATTGTATACGAAACATACTAGTTTGTTCAAAAAGTAAAGGGTACATATTAAACTGAAATTTAAACCTAGGAATTCTAGAATGTTTAATTTTTTAATGTAGGTAAGAGTAAATACCACAGTGAAATGAAATAATATTGGAAGAGAGGCTTTAAGGAAAACATAAAACATTCTTAAACTTTAAGGACAACCGAAATTTAAGACTTGAGAAATTTAAGGAAAAACTGAAATCAATTTTTCAGTTGTACAAGAAATCGGTCACCTAATTTACAAAGCTCTCTCCTGAGTCTAAAATAAAACTGAGAACTTTTTAGCTCAATGACAATGAACTATAAGTATGCATTGGGTTAATTAATTAGATATCAAAAATTGGATTATTTTTTAAAAATTACTTTCCTTAACAAGATACTCCTTAATTTCTATAGGTGTTCATACCTTATAATGAGCATTTTCATTGTCCGGACGAAAAGTTATTGCTATGAAAAACAAGGACGGTAAATCATTGTATCGTTACACGTTTCGGCTTTACTATGCATTCGCCTTAATTAAAATTTGAAGGATAGAAGTAAATGCTTTTTGAAGATAATTAAAGATAATGCAGCCGTTCCACCTTTCAGAATTACATCAGTGCATGTAAAGAATCGCTTTGTTCAATTCGTATATTATTCTTATTCGTTGGTTCATTAGTTAGTATATGTATTTCTTTGTCGTGTATCATGGGAAAAATTGCCTTTAGATACATTTGTCGTGTTTATATAGAGACATTCTCTACAATGCGAAATTCATTGTTCATTTAATTAGTAAGTATGTGTTAAATTGGTATGTATCAAAACCTAATTTTTTGGAAAATTAACAGAATTGAATTTTTATATACTTTTATTGGAAATAAGACTTGATTACATATAATGGGAGGATGTCCATCCCCCACTGCTACTATAAGGTACCTTGGGAAACATTTTGAACCAGAGAGGAATTAACGTTTTTGTTAAAGTTTTGATTGGAAACCCCCAAGGCAATTTACTAAGGTTTGTAAACTCTTGTTGAACTGGAGCAGAATAAAAATAGTCTCCAAGCCTTGGTAATATACATTAGATCTTAACTTAGATTTATTATGATGTGAATAAAGTTTAAAATTTTGTTGAGCAATTTTTCTCATTACGACGACTGATTTCCTGGAGATAAGTCACATTTTATTTGTAAGCATTGTGATCATTCCTTCTGGAGTTCTCACGAGGTGTATATTATTTTTTGGTCTTTATCCTTGATCGGTTCCATTTGGAGACTACAATGGACTGCAGACAAAATGAAAGCACATGCTTTCCTAAAACTTAAAAAAAATTTTGTAAAAAAAATGTCGATTCTGGATAATGACTCTTGTTGAAGATTTTCCACTCAAATGTATAATACTCATTTCCACTACATACTTTCCTTGTTCCAAGTATCCTTGAATAATACAGCTATCCGCAACACCTCTAATGTTTGTGCTTACTAGTTCATCGTATTTTTTAAATTAGAAAATAGTGGATTAGATTGGATTTTAATTCATGTATATTGTCTTACTGAATATTTTTGCTGTCCTAATATTAGACCATGCATTTTATAAGTTGCAACGAAAATTGAAATCAGATAATGTAATATTAATTGCATGGTGATTAAAAAAACAGCATGAAATTACTGTTGATTTAATGTTTTGGAAACGATGAGACTTAAAATTAGCCTTATAAGTAGGCCACCATTCCTGCCGGGTTAGCAGAGAAATATCCGGGTTTGACTTACGGGGATCGCGAAAATATCCCGGTTTCTGGTAAAACTCCCAGGTTTTAAAAACCACACTGAAATGCTGACTTCTATAATAGTTACAGCTAAACCTTCAATTCATGCAAACGGGTCTGTTATCATTGCATACGTAAACATATTCTTAAAGTATATTTAAGAATACTTGTTCGGTATAGGCATTCAGTATGATTCCTAAATACTAAGCATAGATATATTAAATTATTATTTCTAATATACTATTAATAACTGCATCCTTTTAAAAAAATAGTTCTTTCAGGTTACACTATTTTGTTTGTCGTAACAAAATTATTTGGATGCTATAAAGTATTTTTTATATAATATGCCGCCGGTGCGGTGGTTACAGATTTTGTTGTCTTGTTCTCAACTATTTGAAAACTAATGGGCCTGAGTCTTTCCTGAAAATAAAATGTACATTTACATCATCGAATCGATTCTCAAAATGCAGGTCTGGTTTCGAAATGAAGGATAAACGCAGGTGAGCAGGTTCGACTCTGTGAAGACAGGTGAATCCTGGTCACCTTTATTAGGAAGACGACCGTGTTCACTTTAGGTTCATTAATACAGACCTTTATTAAAAGGCGAAAATAAGTGTTTAATTTTATTAGGATGTAGTCATGAAACGCTTCAACAATGGTATTTTAAACCAAATTAAGCAAAAAATTCGGTCCGGTATATCGTTAGCAACGGAATTATCATGAAAGTTTACGAAAGCCGAACTTACAATTAGAGCTATGACCGGACGTGATATCATAAATATGAAATATTTAGGTCTACAGTCTACAGTGATCATTGTGGCTAGTAGTTGTATAGGTTATTGTGATGATCAGCATGATATTCGATTGTTTAATATTTGGCATTGATAACTTTTTGCTTGGTCCAAGGACATTTTCTTTGAATGAATGTACTCTAACGAGCAAATGCTAAGGACGATCAGGATTCCTCGCTCAAACAAGTGTTAATTGTATTTTGTATATGCTTAACTAGATACTGCAAGTTGGGAAAATTCAGTGACGAATTTACGATGGCAGTCCAGTATGACATTAGACCTTCAGCAAGCTAACAAGGACATTATCTACAAAAAGTCAGATTGGCTTTATCCTATCCATTTTAATGTTCACAAGCTCAATGACTGATCTCCATGAACAAAAAAATTGTCTAATTCTCATTGACTTTCTGTAATAAGAATTTTATGAATAGTTTACTGTCAATTGATGAGTTATTTCTATTTATAGACCACTTTAAATCAACGTGTCATTTTTTAAATCCTTTACTATTTATATTACTGTACAATGTGTTTTTGAAATCGGTTAGCAATAAAATCTCTAGATAGAATTTGCGATATTACGTTATGTTTCATGCCATCATTGCGTAATGGATAAAAAATGACACAGATTAGACACAATAACCACCTAGTACTTTTTTGTGTCTTACATTTTTGTGATTTCCAGTGATCTACACGTAAAAGACAGAAAATTCAACCATTACCTTCCTTCCATAACATTAAATTCTAGACAAAGAAGAAAAGGATCCATTGCTTCGGTTAAAATATCTTTCTTTTTTCAGTACCAAATTAGATACAATAATAATATGGATAAACCCTCATGCAACAATTTTTCGAAATTCAGTTGTAACTTATAAGTTGTGTATCTAGTTGTAACATTACTTATTGAGACGTTAGGGCAAGGTATTCTTTAAGAACTGCGACAAGTTCCAAAGAAATTGATGCAGCTTTTTCAGGATTGTTTGTTATCCAATTATTGATAACATCCATGAACATTTTCGTCATATCTTCTTCATTCATCATACCTGCTGCTGCTTCAGAATCCAAATCTACATCTTTCATAGCTCCTATTGCAGCCATAAAATTAAGGTTGGAAAAGTAGCCAAGTTTGCATTTATCTTTGTATTCATCGAAAAATTCCTAGAAGTAAAATATAAAACAATTAATAATAGTGACAACGTGACAAGAAGGAATTAGAATTGTAACAATTGTAAGTGAAATGTCCTTCGAAACCACTCACCTCAAGAGTGACAGGACACTTGCGATTAAACAACTCAACAGTTCTTTTAAATTCTTCGTAATAATGTAAAAGTAACTCCTTAAGATGAGCCCGACGTATTGCAGGTTTTACACTTGTGAACAAATAGTATCCTAAGTCAAGACAAGGGGATCCAAGACGTGTTACCTAGAATTTTATAAAATTTTCAATTTTTTTTATACTTGCTAATTGTATTTATAAAAATTAGTTTATTGATTAATTAATCTTATTTAAAAGAGACCTGCAAGTCAACAAAAATATGATCCACTACTTTCCCACTTTCAGAGTCAACTTTAAACAGCATATTGTTGTTCCAACAATCACCGTGATTGATGACCCAAAGCTTGTCATCGGGCTTGACAGGTAAGGTTTCTACGACCGTTCCATTGATGTTGCCTAAGTATGCTGTAAGCTTCTTAACTGTTTCTTCTTGACCTTCAACTGGGTTTCCCTAAACAAATTGGTAATAAATGTCATGTAAAAACATTAGAAACACTTTTAAACGATCAAACTTAACGTCCTAAGCTGTTAAAATACTAATTAAAATGGATACCTTCAAAATGTTAAGACACATGTTGATTCCATTGTCGTACATTTGCCCTATAAAAGGATTTTTGTCACTAATAAAGTATTCCATAAATATTTCTGACCATTTCCTTTGGAACTCTTCCCTTCCGGTTTCCTCAATCATAGCATGAGTACTGGCATGAAATTTTGCAAGATTTGTCAGCACAAATCTTTGAAGAGAAAGAAAATACACAATAAAAAGAAAATAACAATATTTTAAAACGTCAAGGATTTTTCTTACTTTGCTGTGTGCAAATCTTGAAATTCTTCTTTAGGTAACATAACAAAAGTGTCATCCAGCACGACATTTTCCAAAACAACCGTCTCGTCATCGCCGTATAAACATTTGGGGAAAAAGTCAATCAAGTTTTCACAACTGTTATGAAAAACAAAGGTACATGAATGGTTTTGAATGTCCGTAAGTTTTTTAAGTTCGAGAGTTATTAAATTTTGCATTGTGTAAAAAAACTTATCACTTACTTAGAGTACTTCTTGCAGAACTCCTTAGCAGCAGGTAAAAATTCATTAAAAAACTCGGATTCTTTCTCCATGACCTTCATTTGCTTAACCATCTGGGTATGCATTTCATTATTCGTGAACATTTTTACAAAAAGATTTTTGGGCTTCTTCGAAACATCTTTGAATTCAACTCGTAAATACGCTGATGCGGAAGCCATGTGCTCTCCTTTTAGCTCTTGAGGAATACTCATTATCAAATTGTCAACTTCGTCCGTGATTCCATTACTTTTCAAAATATCGATAAACTTTTGTCGTTTGTCGTCGACCAGAATCTCTGGGGCAGGGGTTCCAGAAGGAGACATTGTTGAATTTATTTGTTTGGAAATAAATTATATAATGTACCAAAAACAGCCGTATTATTGAATTGTGGATACTATATGGATTCCACGCTTATGCTTTAAGCTCTATTGCTAAAGACAAACTGAATGGACAGTGAGAGATTACTCGGATCTTGGAATCCAGATCCTGATGAATGCCCAACGAAACTGATGCTACTACTCTTGCAAGTCTTTAAGTAACGTGATGTTATCTGATGGTTGAAAACTGTTAATGAACGTAGTATTTGCTTAACTTTTTTGTTTTGTTTGACTTAAGGATGCATAATTGGGGGGTTTGAATAAAAAGGCTATTCAAATGGAATTAATAACGCAAAATTCTATTTAGGACCCCTACAAATATTGCCTATAAATTATCTTTCCTTGTCAAACTGATGTTTTATGAATAAACCCCGAAACCCCTATTCTGGATATAATTCCCCCATTCCACATTTAATCTCTGTAATCTGTGCTATGATTTAAAAATCGATGCATTGCACATTGGACTAACAAAATTAAAATCATAAATAAAAATATGCGAAAACTCGAACATTCGTAGTAAAATGTAACGATGGGCTGTAAATTCGCTTTGGTACAAACAATGACAAACATGCAAAAACGGATTCAATTATTCATGCAAAAACTGTATTTAAACTAAATATTAAAATCTTTAAATTTAAATTTAAAAATTTTAATACGCAAATGATTTTGACGGATAAAATTGTTAATAAGGTTTCCTGGATTTGTTTGGTGGAAACAAAGCTTGTACTCTTTATTTAATGAGCTAACAGTATAGTCAATAAGAAAGCCGCATCTTTACATTTAAAAAAAAATTAGGAGTCATAATGGAAAAATTGTTTTCGAATTTTGCTATTAATTTTTGCAGAAAACGGATGAATTATTCACTAGGAATAAATATTTCAGAGAAATGAAAAGTATAAAAGTATGCACAGCGTTGCTGAACCGGTTTCGTCTTTCTAAATAATTATGCAAAAAATGGCAATGTACAATGATCTACCATAATACCTGGTAAAGCTATTTGGTCAAAAGGGGTACGCAAAATGCCAAAAAAAAACAGAGTATATTTAAATGCTTCATAAGAAGAATAATTCCTTTCGACTATCATTAAGCGACCTTGGCTGGAAGATACAAAGCATTAAAAAAAATAGTAGAGGTTTATGTTACTTTTTTATTATCAATTCATTTCGGTCATTTATGTGTAGTGTATTGCTGGTTGCGTGTTCCTTCTTGTAGGACATGGCATTAAACTGGATAGAGGGGCTTGAAACTTGATATTAACTTCCAAAGTAGACCTTGTAAATTAAGTGCGACAAAAGATTTTAACAGTTCAATGGAACTAGTCAGTCATTCTAACATAGACAGTGCGGTCGAGATTTTTTGTAGCTATCTATCCGGCGAATTCAGAGTCAAGCTTGAACCGCATTCGCGCGTGAATAATATGCACACAAAAATTAAAGAATTGACCACAGGGTTGGCTACTAAAAGTTTTTACGGACAGAGATGAAAATAAAGATTGTAGGTTAATAGCATATGCTACTCATGGTTAGGGATTGAAATCTATAAATTATTATAATTTCATTATAATTACAGCATAGTTTTAGTATTAACATATCTGCTTTTAAGAGTTTTACTGACATGTTAGTGCATTAAATTCCATAAGAATCGCAACAACTTAAAAGAAAGTCTTTAACTATGTTATCCATAATATCAATAATAACACAATTATTATGCTTGTCTACGAAATTAAAACTACAGATTTCAAAACGCAAAACTTTAAAAATTTTAACAACAAACATTATTTTATTATTCTAATAAATTATTGTTACAGTCTAAACACTCCTTAATCACAAGAGGTCAATTAATTTTCTCTTTCTCTGTCCGATTTTTTAAGTTAAAACATCTTTATTTATTCAGAACCAAATTAGGTTAATATAAACGTATAAACTTCCTTCATGCAATAATTTCTGAAAAATTGAAATAGAATTTTCAAATATCCCTAGTTGTTACTGTAATTATTGAGGCGTTAGGGCAAGGTATTCTTTAAGAACTGCGACAAGTTCCGAAGAAATTAATGCAGCTTTTTCAGAATTCTTTGCTATCCAATTATTAATAGCACCCACGCACATTTTCGTCATTTCTTCTTCAGTCATCTTTGCATTAGATTCAAAATCAAAATTTATAGCTCCAACTGCAGCCATAAAATTTAGATGGAAGAAGAAACCAAGCTTGCATTTATCTTTGTATTCGTTGAAAAATTCCTAGAAGTAAAATATAAGACAATGATACCAATGAATCAGAATATAAGAATGGTGAGTGATATGTAGTTTAAAACTACTTACCTCAAAACTGACAGGGCACTTGCGATTAAACAACTCAACAGTTCTTTTAAATTCCTCATAATAATGTAAAAGTAGCTCCTTAAAATGAGCCCGACGTATTGCAGGTTTTACACTTGTGAACAAATAGTATCCTAAGTCAAGACAAGGTGATCCAAGACGTGTTATCTGGAAGTTGATGAAATGTTCAGACGTATTTCATGCTTCAAATTGTACTTATCAAAATTAGTTTATTCATTAATTAATCTTATTTAAAAAAATACCTGCAAGTCAACAAAAATATGATCCACTACTTTCCCACTTTCAGAGTCAACTTTAAACAGCATATTGTTGTTCCAACAATCACCGTGATTAATGACCCAAAGCCTGTCATCGGGCTTAACAGGCAAGGTTTCTACGATCGTTCCACTGATGTTGCCTAAGTATGCTGAAAGCTTCTCAACCGTTTCTTGACCTTCAACCTGGCTCCCCTTAACATTTTTATATTAAGAACCAAGTAAAACAATGTAGAAGCTCTTTGAAAAGTCAAACTTAACGTTCTAAGCTGTTAAAATACTAATTAAAATGGATACCTTCAAAATGTTAAGACACATGCTGATTCCATTATCGAAAATTGTACCTATTACAGGATTCTTTTCAGTAATTAAGTTCTCTAGAAATACTTCTGACCATTTTCTTTGGAACTCTTCCCTTCCGGTTTCCTCAATCATAGCATAAGTACTGGCATGAAACTTTGCAAGATTTGTGAGCACAAATCTTTAAAATAAATAGAAAAATACACAATTAGATGGATTGTGTCAACATTTTAAAACGTTAAAAATTGGTCTTACTTTGCCGTGTACAAATCTTGAAATTCCTTTTTGGGTAGCATAACAAAATTGTCATCCAGTACGACATTTTCCAAAACTACCAATTCGTTATCACCGTATAAACATTTTGGAAAAAAGTCAATCAAGTTTTCACAACTGAAAAATCAAATGCATATATGATTTTCTTCTATGTACAAGGAATTAATTTGATCGTTATTATCTTTTTCAATTGTGTAAAAAAAACCTGTCACTTACTTAGCATACTTTTTACAGAACTCTTTCACAGCGGGTAAAAATTTATTAAAAAACTCGGATTCTTTCTCCATGACCTGCATGTGTTTAAACATCTGGGTATACATTTCATTATTCGTGGACATCTTTACAAAAAGATTTTTGGGCTTCTTCGAAGCATCTTTGAATTCAACTCGTAAATACGCTGATTCGGAAGCCATGTGCTCTCCTTTTAGCGCTTGAGGAACAGTCATTATTAAATTTTCAACTTCGTCCGTGATTCCATTACTTCTCAAAATGTCGATAAACTTTTGTCGTTTTTCGTCAGTCAAAATCTCCGTGGCAGGGGTTCCAGAAGGAGACATTGTTGTATTGATTTTTGTTTCCAGAAATGAATTATTTAATGTATCAAAAACAGTCGTATTATTGAATTATGGATACTACACAGATTCCTCGTTGATATTCCAAGCTCTTCTGCTAAAGACACACTGAACTGTGAACAGACAATGAAACATATAGCTAGGGGTCTTTCAATCCAGATCTAGATGAATACCCAACAAAACTGCTACTACTCTTGGTAAAATTCAAAGTAATCTTTACAAAGCAAAGTAAATATAATCTAAAGTTTGAGTGTACTAATCTTAAGATATGCAAGGTTCTTCATCACCAGGGGTTTTTGGTATATATTAGACCAGTCTTCCAAATCAGAGAAGTTTACCATTAGATGGGAAACTCAGCATTTCCCAGCTTGATTAGTGAAGACAAAGTTGACCTTTTTATTTAAATGAAAAAATTATTCCTTAGGAATTAATATTTCAGTGAAATGATAAGCATAAAAGTATGCATAGGCTAACCCTTGCTAAACCGGTTTCGTCTATTCTAAATAATGTAGTAAAAACTGGCAATGCAATGTACAATGATCTACCATAATACATGTTAAAGCTTCAGTCAACAGGGGTGGGTAAGATTTAAAAAAAGGGTATATTTACGGGTTTCATCTAAAGTATAATTATCTTCGAGACTATCATTGCTAGAAACGACCTTGACTGGAAGATACAAAGCATTTAAAAAATAGTTGAGGGTTTGTTACTTTTTTTTATTATTAAGTTCATTGCGGTAATCTATGTGTGTGGTACATTGCTGATTGCCTGTTCCTTTTGTGCAACTTAAAATTTTACTATATTTTTATTTTTAAATCGAAGACAGGTTTAGTTAATACGAATTTTTATATTTTTACAAAATTTTTTACAGAAATCAAAATAAAGTTTTAGTCAACTTATGACTCATGGATAGAGATTGAGTAAAGTTACAAATTATTAACTAGGGTATTATTGTTAGTGAGACTTAATGCATTAAATTCACGAAGAATCTCAACAACTTCCAAAGAAAGTTTTTGAGCTTTGGTTGGATTATTTTTTGTCCAATTTTTCACAGCATTTGTAAACATTTCATTGATATCTTCTTCTGCATTCAAGTCAATGCCATTCATAGCTTCAATTGCACACATAGCATTCAGGTGGGAAAAGAAGCCAAATGAGCACTTCCGCTTATAATCGTTGAAAAATTCCTACGATATCAAAGATTTCATCATTATGTTTGTCTACGAAATTCTGTCCTTTTATTGCGAGAAGAAAATGATAAATTTGAATAATTTACCTCAAAATCAATGGGAAGATTACGGTTAAATGATTCAACTGTGGACTTCAATTCGGCAAAATAATGTTGAAGGAGCTCTTTAAGATTTTCTCGACGTATTACAGGCTTTACACTCCTGAAAAGGAAGTGTCCAATGTCAAGACAAGGTGACCCAAGACGGGTGAGCTGAAATATTTAATCCAATAAATTAACCTTCTGAGGTTTTGTCTGCCGACGATATCGATATCTTGTAAATTGACCAAGTTCATAAATTATTTTGATCTTAAAGAACCTGCAAGTCCACGAAAATAATGTCCATAACTTTCCCACTTTCTCGGTCGATCTTAAACATCACATTATTATTCCAACAATCACCATGATTCAAAACCCACATTTTTTCTTCAGGTTTAGCACACAAATTTTCTTTAATAATCCCAGAAGTTTTACCGATGTAGTCAGTAAGTTGATTAATTGTTTCTCGCTGACAATCCACTGGAAATTCCTGTAAGAAAAATTAAAACTATTGTTTTCAAAACCCAGAAACTTTTAATAATTAAACGTACACACAAACTCTGAGTTAAGTATATTGATTATTATTGAGAAATATCAAGAAAAAGAACACCAATACCCGCAGGATATTCAAACACGTCTTCAATCCATTGTCAAACATTTGATCCACAAAAGGATTATTGTCAGAGTCTAAACACTCCTTAATAACAAGAGGCCATTTCTTTTGAAACTCTTCCCTACCAGTTGTTTCTATAAAGGCATACGTAGCTCCATGAAATTTTGCAAGGTTTTTCAAAACGAATCTACACAGGCGTTACAAATTTAAAAAATCCAATCTCTAAATAAAGTACGAATTATTATTAAAAATTTAATTGTATACAAAAAGGTTAGACAAACTTTGCTGTAAAAAGATCTTGGTACTCTTCTTTCGCTAACATGACAAAGGTATCATCCACGACCACATTTTCCAAGACTATCATCTCATCATCACCGTATAAACATTTTGGAAAAAAGTCAATCAAGTTTTCATTGCTAATTGGAGTAACAGATTAATTAACAGATTATCAATTAAATTGTAAGTAAATTAGGTAAGTTGGATTCAACGAAGGTAATAAAATGTTTGCTCAGAATTTATTGCAATATGATATTAAAATACTTTTATAACCAACCATGGGTAATCCTTGCAGAAGTTCTTTAAAACAGGCAAGAAATCATTAAAGAATGTTGATTCTTTCTCCATTACTTGCATATTTTTAATGATCTCTGTATGAATAGGATTATTTGTGAACATTTTTACGAACAGATTTTTAGGTTTTTTAGAACTGTCTTTGAAATCAACACGCAAATATGCCGTTGCAGATGCCATGTGCTGTCCCTTGAGCTCAGGGGGGTTGATCAGAGTCAGGTTTTCCACTTTATCAGTGATTCCATTAATTTTTAGAATATTAAGGAATTTCTCTCGTCTTTCGTCAACAAGAATTTCTTGGTCGAGACTTGAAATATGCATTTTATTAAGTTTATTCGGACCACAAAATGTTTAATATGAAATTTTAATATGTATGAAGCGTTTTAAAGTTTTGCAAGCAAGGAAAGTGTAAGTTATTTCGAATACGACAAACTAAAAGTAAGTTGGTACAGGTACAGGTGGATGATTACTTGCAAACTGAATGTCTAAATCTCTGACTTTGAATTGAAGTTATGTTGAAGAACAATGTATAGATAAAATTAACTGCGCCTAATGATACGCCAAATCATATTTGAAAAAATTTTGTGCGTCAATAAAAGGAAACGGTAACTAGGTACGCGGTAAGCCAACATAATCGACACATCCATGATATATATCATATCTGTGTAGTAGGGAACCTGACCGCACCGGTTGGATTGTACTTTTGTACTCATCTTCAGGGAATCAGCCGAACTGGTTTTACAACGATGATGCATGAATTCATTCACTTCTAGGTTCTGGGTAATTTATTGTAGTGCATAGTGCTAATAAACTACTATACTACTGGGAAACCACTGCTTAAGCGCAAGTTCTCAGTATTTGTAGTACTTTAAGTAGATTTATAGAAAACCATTTTACTCTGAAATGCTAGAAGTTTTTAACACTCATAGAATTTTTAATAACTCACATCAAGTATATTTTTTTTACAAATTTTATTACTTTTACCAAGAAGCTGAAAGTCTCAAATTGAGTTTAATTATTTTTTTAAGTAGTCTGTATATTCCCAAAAAATGGTCTCATTACATTGTATCAGGCTTTACATTGTGACTTTCCGCTGTTCCAGAAAATACCATCTTTTCTATTTCTACAATATTTGATAGCTTTTAATTAATGAAATGATTCAACAATTAAATTTTTCATTCATATAGTATCGTAAAATCATACTGTTACTCTGTCTCACATTGAAAATCAGTGATCTAAAGAGTATTATCAAAATGGTGGATAATATTTTTAACAGTTTCTTCCGCAATTGTCTTAGCTTCATTTGGATTTTCTTTAATCCACCTGTCAATAGCATCGTTAAACAACTTAGACATGTCTGAGGGATCATCTCCCATTTCCTTCACGTTCATGTACTTCATTGCATACATAGTAGGTACTGCACCAAGACTCATTGCAAAGGGAAATCCATTGCGTTTTTTGAAATCATCGAGGAATTCCTAAATTAAAGGGACCGTCGTTAATAAATACTACTGCAAGCTTTAAACTACTCTTTGCCAAGTTTTAATTTCAAAGTACCTCAAACTTAAATAGGCATTTTTTGTTGAAACCCTCTTCAAGAGCTCTTTTAAATTCGTTAAAATAATGTTCCAGCATCTCCTTCAGATGTTCTCGACGAATTTCTTCTTTAACGCTGCAGTACAAATAGTAAGCCACATCGTAGCTTTGTGACCCTAACCGAGTCAGCTAGAACAATCATTGTATAATTGAAAATGCGTTGTTAAAGATAGAAATCCTGTTGACGGGTCTTATAGCCATCGTCCGTGGTTAATAAAAATCCAACTTTGGCAAAAAACGTCAGAATGTACTTTTATAAGATTAAGTACCGTAAAACTCGAAATAGAACCCCCCCCCCCCCTCATGTAATAACCCGTGTTATTAAACTTCCCTACTTTTAATGTTAAACTTGCCTAAAAATTTGATTTGAAATATTATAACTCCCCCAGTTATATTCGAGTTCTATTATACTAGTACTAATGATCATGATAATCGTTACTTATCGAACCCATTAAGTTACCTGGAGATCAACAAACATCATGTCATACACCTTTCCTGTTTCGGGATCTGCTTTAAATAGCATATTGTTATTCCAGCAATCACCTGTATAAGATTAATCTACATTATACTGAAGTAACGGTTATTTTACATTTGCTATTATAATCTATAGTAATAAAGTAAAAGACTAATCAAACAAACCGTGATTAAGGCATAAAAATTTTCCTCCGTGATCTTTTTCATTTTTACAGCATTCCTCTATTAACTGATCAGCTTTCCCAATATACAAGTTTAATTTTTCAATAGCATACTCAGCACCTCTGACAGGATTGTTCTATTTACAACGAGTTTTTATAAAAATAATATCTTGATTTCAAAATTCCTAAATAATTTTTACAAATATGATAATTTTTACTAAAATCACATAGGAATCCAAACCTACTTACTTTTAGAAGTTGAATAGTATTAGTAACGGTGTCATTTGTCAAATTTGCAAACATTTGATACATTGGCTTTACTGGATGATCAAATACATCCATTACGGTGTATTTGAATTCATTCGAAAAATTTTCTATTCCAGTTTCTTCTAATATTACACAACTAGTTGCATGAAATTTTGCAAGATGTGTCAGTACAAATCTAAAACATTGCAAAATAGAACATTTTAGACTTAAAAATATAGAATATGTATATGTTTCTTTTCGTTATATCTGAAATACTTTGCTGTATGCAGATCCTGAAAGTCTTCTTTAGGAAGCATGACAAACGTATTATCCAAAACTAAGTTTTCTAACACAACCATCTCCTCGTCTCCATACAAGCATTCAGGAAAGCAATCCAAAAATTTCTCGCAGCTAATAAACAAAAGTCTTGTCAAAATTACTTGAACTAATTATATAGGTAATAGGAACAGAGATTTAAAAACTACCCAGGATATTTTTTGCACAGGGCTTTCCCCAAAGGTATCCAGTCTCTCAAAAATTCAGTTTCTTTTTCCATGAGGTTTGAGCTCTTCAGCATTGCTGTATGACCTGGACTATTGTCCACAAACTTTTTCACAAACAGATTCTTTGGCTTTATTTCAGGATCCTTGAACTTGACTTGAACGTACACTGAGGAGGATCCCATATTCTGACCTTTAAGTGCAGCTGGCTCTTTCATAGTTATGGTATCAACTTCATCTAAAACTCCGTTTGTTCTTAAAATTTCTAGATACTTTTTTCGAATATTGCCATCCAAGATGACTTCAGTGTCGTTAGATTCACTCGGAGACATTGTAATGTTTAATGTTTGTTTGGATATCCAGGTCCTAGATTTAGTACTTTTCAACTGCACCTTTCATCACGTACTGTAACAAATCAAAATGCATCGCATTGCAAACCCGGTTTTAAGTACAGTGTAAGCAGGCAGGATAAGTATTATCAATTGTCAACATGACTTAACAATATCTCGCCATGATGACGATAGGATACGAGAAATTATGCAGTTTAGTTTCTGTATTGAACTTTATGCTATGATCGTTGGCTATTTATTCAGCACTTCCATCATTTACTATAATTTATCCATGCATTGACCATCAATCAAATTCATTTATCAACTATACCTCAAAATATTATGCGAATCATGATAGTGACTTTGATTTCAAGGTCTTAGTAATTGTAGTTGTCCCGATTTTTTGCAAGTTTAAAGCACTTGATCAATGAATCTCAAGGGCATTCTACACTGGAGTTACTGATATCAGTATGTTCCATTAGATCGTGTTTGTATATGTACTTTTTAGTACTTTTCTTCGAACCTGAAGACTTCTAATCTTCAGAGCAAATAAACAAATTAATCCGTCCTGAAAAATTTTGAATTTAAAACAAAAGAAAAGAAAAAATAAACATGTATTTTACGTGATAACCCAACAGATAAATGTATATCTATGTCAATCAGGTAGTAGTTAATAAGTCTATGATGATTGGGGAACGCCATGGGGTTCTAATTCGAGTTTTACCGTAGTTCCATTTTTCGATGTACCATTTCCCATGATAAGATCTACAACCAACCCTAACTTCAATTGAATAAGTATCTTTATGAAAAGGTCATAAGGTATTTAATTCAAGTACGCAACAAGTTCAAACAAAACTTAAAAACAATTTTTATTTAATATTATATCTCTTTGTTTTTAATATTAAATTCACATACGAAGCAGCATATGAAGTTTATTTTTTCATGCTTATCTTTAACTTGATTTTAGCGTTTCTTTGGAATACATATAATTATGACAACTGTTAATTCATGCGGGTGGGTCAGATGATTAAAACAGTGACCCAGATTTAAGTTATTTTATTGTTTCAACTTATCCAAAGACGTGTACGTTTTGTTTTACGTCTTAAGTCGTACGTGTGTTTACGTGATCAACTGTAGATAAGTGTCCCTAATAATGCACATTTAAAAAAAAATAGTATTCGAATGACAATTTTCATTTCCGATAACTGGTCGATTTACTCAAATGCTCATGGCTGAAAGTTTCAAATTGTGCGTACGACAATGGTGGCTCAAGGAAGCTTTTTGCAACACACGGCATATTTCAGTTCCCACTACTCTTGATAATCTTTTATTCTTTTTTAAAAATTCCAGTTATTTAAGTGAATTTAAGGGAAACCATCAAAAAAGAAATTAACATTTTTCACAGTTTCTTCCGCAAGTTTCTTTGACTCAATAGGACTTTCCAGGATCCACTTGTCAATGGCCTCCGTGAACAAATTAGCCATGTCTCCTGCATCACTACCACTTCCCATTTCCTTCAAGTCCACGTACTTCATTGCATGTACCAGTGGTAAGGCACCAAGACCCAGAAAAAAGGCGTATCCTTTGCGGCTTTTGAAATCATCAATGAATTCCTACTTCAGAATTGACCAATGCGTAAATAATTCACAGGAGAGAACAATAAAAACCGATATAATGATTTTAAGTTTTAAAAATTAACCTCAAATGTAAATCGACACTTTTTCCCAAAACCACCTTCCACGGCTTCTTTAAACTGGTCATAATAATGCTGAAGTAGCTCTTTTAGATGCATTCGAAGAACTTCTGATTTTACGCTAAGGTAAAGGTAATAACATACGTCGTAATTTTGCGATGCTATACGAGTCACCTGTAACAAAGTATTTTTCAAATATTGTATTTAATGCTGATGTAAAGGACTAATGATAAATGATATAGTAAGTCCAATTGAGTTACCTGAAGATCAACAAACATTTGGTCGAAGACTTTTCCAGTTTCCTGATCTACTTTAAAGAGCATATTGTTATTCCAACAGTCACCTGTGGAGAAATTGAATTAAATTGTCATACTATGACATTTTCTATCATCATCCTCCACATAAAAGGACTATCAAACAAACTAACCATGATTTATGCATGTAAATTTTTCTCCCTGAAGAGACTTATTCTTAATACACTCGTCCTTTAATTCTTCCCCTTTCCCAATGAACTTTTTCAGTTTTTCAATAGCATTCTTAGCCCCGTCTACAGGATTGTTCTATTTCATTAAAAATAATCAGTAATTTTTAACGTGATGGAAAAAAACGCATGTAATTAATTAGCCATTAAACGAATTACTTTGAGAAGAGTTATTGTAGTAATAACTGTGTTGTTTATCATCTGTACCATCATTTGATTTACAGGACCAGCTAACAGATCCCTTGCTGTGAGTTTGAATTGGTTTGAAAACTTTTCTAGACCAATTTCTCCCAAAAGTACAGAAGTAGATGCATGAAATTTTGCGAGGTTGGTCAGTACAAACCTAAGGTATGTAACGATAAGAATTACTGACCCGTAAATGCAGAATTATACATTTTGAAGTATTTCCGTAATAAAATTACGTACTTAGCTGTATGCAAATCCTGAAAGTCTTCTTTGGGAAGCATGACAAAAGAATCATCCAAAACCAGATTTTCCATTACCACCATATCCTCATCTCCATACAGACACTTAGGAAAGCAATCCAGAAACCTTTCACAGCTATTAAACAAAATCATTTTAGGATGTTTCCTGTAATGTATAATATTACATTTAAAAAGTAAAATGCTATATGTATTACCCAGGGTACTTTTTACAGAATTCTCTTGCCCATGGCAATACGTCTCTTAAAAATTCAGTTTCCTTTTCCATCACGTTTTCTTTTTTTAACATGGCAGTATGACCTGGACTATTGTCCAGAAACTTTTTCACAAACAGATTCTTTGGATTGATTTCAGGATCCTTGAACTTAATTTCAACATAAACTGAGGAAGATCCCATGTTTTGACCCTTAAGTGCAGCCGGCTCTTTCATAGTTATGGTATCAACTTCATCAAGTATTGCGTTGTTTTTCAAAATTTCTAGAAACTTTTGTCGTAAGGTGTCATTTATAATGACTGTAATATCCTTAGACTCACTCGAAGGCATTTTAATACTTGCTTGCTGATTCACAATTGAGACCTAATGATTATCGACTAGACAATTCAACACGTGCTTACACCTCACTCAAGCAATTCAAATGAATATTGTAGTAATGATCTCTTCGCCAATTGAGTACTGAATTTAACTAACGTCGGAAGCAGAACAGTATGTATACTTCACATGGCATTTTTGTCTCTACCTGATAAAATATGAAAAACGGTAATACTAATATGGAATCGCTTCAATGATTATACAACTCCATATTATAAAATTTAGTATAGATTAATAAATAAGATGAACCTTCAAATAACACGTGGACGATGGGAATAATTTTAAGTTCAGGGTCTTTTCTAATGATATAACTATCATGTTTTTTGCGAGATTAAAGCAGTTGAATTACAATCTCGATTATTGTCCAGCCAAACAATTCATTCGATTGTGACAGTATTACAATCTAACTGTTCACGAATACTTGCTTCTGCACAGGTAAATATAGTAATGTATATGTTATTTATTAGTAAAAACCTGATGAGTATTTAATGAAGATTGTAAGTGCGTTGGTGACTTTTACTACGCAAAGTAGGATTATGTCTTATCTCGGAGGATGTTGTGTCAGCTACCTAAGTGTTTGTACTGTACCATGTATAAAAAATTAATCATCATCTAAACTTACTCAAAGAAATTATTATTTTATTATTTTCTAAAACTGTAATTATTATCTAAAGCGAATTTAAGAGAAACCATTAAAATAGAAATTCGCATTTTGCACAGTTTCTTCCGCAAGTTTCCTTGACTCATCCGGACTTTCCAGGATCCACTTGTCAATGGCCTCCATGAACAATTTTGCCATGTCTCCTGGATCACTACTACCACCCATTTTCTTCAAGTCTACGTACTTCATTGCATGCGTCATTGGTACGGCACCAAGACCAAGAAAAAATGTGTACCCTTGTCGACTTTTGAAATCGTCAACGAATTCCTATTTCAGAAGCAAATAATTCATACCTAATTCAAATAAATCTGCCCACAAAAGTTTAAAAAACATTACAAATTCATATAATTAAAAATTAATGTATGTTTCAAATTTTAACCTCAAATTTAAATCGACACTTTTTCCCAAAACCCCCTTCCACAGCTTGTTGAAACTGGTCGAAATAATGCTGAAGTAGCTCTTTTAGATGCATTCGAAGAGTTTCTGATTTAACGCTAAGATACAAGTAATAACATACATCGTAACTTAACGAAGCTATACGAGTCACCTGTAACACAAATCGTTTTTGAAGTATTGCATTTAATATGAATGTAAGTGATTAGCCATAATGATTTAGTAAGTCCAACTGAGTTACCTGAAGATCAACAAACATTTGATCGTACACTTTCCCAGTTTCAGGATCTACTTTAAAGAGCATATTGTTATTCCAACAGTCACCTGTTGATCAATTCAATTACATTGTTACACGACATTGTTGTATCATCATCTGTAAATAAAATGCCAATGTAAAAATCATACCATGATTTATACATAGAAATTTATCTCCTTGATGAATCACATTGATAATACACTCGTCCTTAAGTTCTTCCCCTTTTCCAATGAACTTTTTTAGTTTTTCAATAATACCCTCAGCCCCATCCACGGGATTGTTCTATTTCATTGAAAATTAGGACTCAAAAAAATTGTAGAACGCTACAAAATTAAGGTTAATGAAAGTTATTAGAACTTTTAAAGAGTAATTACTTTGAGAAGAGTTATCGTCATAAGCACTATGTTGTTTATCATCTGGATCGTCATTTGAATTAAAGGACCAGCTAACAGATCCTTTGCTGTGAGTTTGAATTGGTTTGAAAACTTTTCCACACCAATTGCTTCCAAAAGTACAGAAGTAGATGCATGAAATTTTGCGAGGTTGGTCAGTACAAACCTAAGATATTTCACGGACAGCATAATAATTATGCACTTCAGGTATTGCCATTATAAAATTACGTACTTCGCTGTATGCAAATCCTGAAAGTCTTCTTTGGGAAGCATGACAAAAGAATTATCCAATACCAGATTTTCCAATACTACCATGTCCTCATCTCCATACAAACACTTAGGAAAGCAATCCAGAAAACTTTCACAGCTAGTAAACAAAATCATCTTATGTTTCACATAATGTTAAATTTGAAAAACATAAACGCTTTGTGTATTACCCAGGATATTGTTTACAGAATTCTCTTGCCAAAGGCAATACGTCTCTTAAAAATTCAGTTTCTTTTCCCATCACGTTTTCATTTTTTAACATGGCAGTGTGACCTGGACTATTGTCCAAAAACTTTTTCACAAACAGATTCTTTAGCTTGATTTCAGGATCCTTGAACTTAATTTCAACCTAAACTGAGGAAGATCCCATATTCTGACCCTTAAGTGCAGCCGGCTCTTTCATGGTTATGGTATCAACTTCATCAAGTATTGCGTTGTTTTTCAAAATTTCTAGAAACTTTTGTCGTAAGCAGTCATTCATAACGACTGTAATATCGTCAGATTCACTCGGTGGCATTTTAATATTTGCTTGCTGATTTAATTGACTGTATCTAAACCCAATGCTTTGAGACTAGACAATTCAACACTTGCTTACACACTGAAACAATTTAAATGAACTTTATTGCAATTGATCTCTGAGCAAATGAAGACGAGTTTTACTTACATTGAAACAGCACACCATTCATGTAGAATTATTCAAAATTGACTAATTATAACATAACTGCGCCCGCTTGCAGTATTTTTTCTCCACCTGTTAAAGTACGAAAGGGTTATTATACATACAAGTCCTACAATACATTTGAAACTGCATTAGCATTTCGTACAATCTAGTACTGATGAATCCAAGCAGCATCACCAAGTAACATATTATTATGCGCGATGTCCATGCTTTGAAGTTCAAGGTCTTCGTAATTGCATAACCATAATTTTTGCAAGTATAAAGCATTTGAGTTACAATCTGAATTATATTCAAGCTAAATGTATCAATGGATTTTACATTTAATGAAATGAAATGAACAATGAACACTGACGAATACTTGCGTCCGCATAAATTCATCAGTGTTATTAGTAATAACTTGTTTCATTATTGTAATTATAATTTATCTTTGCATATAATTAAATGATAATAACTGCCTACAGGTAAAGATATTTGCAAGATTTGGACTTTTTGAGCATAACCCCCTTGTTACAGTATGGGTAAATGTTTACCAAGACTTTAAATACGATAAATCAATAACAAATAACGTGATGACATGTTCCCATTCGAATTTCAATGTTCGTAATTACTTCGCATATATTTTTTTCTCCATGTTAGGATTAAACAGAGCTGGGTGATTAATGAAAATTTTTCTTGGATTAAGGATTAGGGATTAATATTTTCAAAAATCGGGATTAGATTAGGGATTTGGGATTAGTTTGGATTCAGGGATTAGATTAGTTCGGGATTAGATTTTTTCTGTCGTGGTCCCGGATTAGGGATTGGGATTAATTAATCCGGATTAGTTTTGGGATTAGGGATTAAAAAAATTCATGGCACAGATTATGTTACTGGTGGGTTCTGTCAGATTTGCCCCAAAATTAGATAGAATAGGGAACTTAACATAGAAATTAATTTGTTTCCTCAGTAAGTCATCTCCTTCGGCCCCAGAGAGGTCAGAAGGTCCCCTTGTCAATCCCGTTTGTCCTAAAGTACATGAGTGAACTATCGAAAGGCATTGCTTTGCAGATTCCAAAACAGTACCATACATTACCCTTGAGAGCTTAATACCCTTACAGAGCTACAATTAACCGTGTAAAGTCAACGAAAAATGATGACGCTGCTTGACCCCCATAGTGTTTTACATCATTCGAAAGGTCTTGTCAAGACAATTTCAAAAACTTCCCAATGCAACTTGATTTAGCCCGAGCCTTGGCATAGACATATTTCTTATAGATCACGAAAAATAAAATTTGGCTTCAGATTTCATGTAACCTTGCAAATTGTAACCCCATGCCAAATTTCATCTTTTTCGATTGACTTTGAAAAACCGGTGGGGGTCACACTGGGGGGTCAGTCAAGTCACAAAAAAATGAAATTTGGCTTAAGATTTCATGTAAGTTTGCTATTTTTAGCCCCCATGCCAAATTTCAGCTTCGTACGTTGAATTTCAAAAACCGGTGGGGGTCACCCTGTTGGATCATTCCAATCACACTAAAATTACATTTGGTGTGGGATTTTATGCAATGTTGCTATTCGTAACCTCCATGCCAAATTTCAGCTTTCTATGATGATTTTCAAAAAATTGCTTAAATTTGCATGATTGGTGGGGGTTTTAAGCCCACCACAGGTCAATCACTTAACCGACATTGCCCATCTTCGAACTCGGTTCTTGATTTTGCTCAATACAAATGTGGTCAAAATTTCATGCAAATCGGTGGAAGCGTTCTTGAGTTATCGTCAGACAGACGGACAGACAGACAAACCGGGTTCATAAACCCTAGGCTCGGGCTAAAAAGTTAAACACTTGACCCTTGTGCCCTTAGAGTTAGGCGCCACAACCGTCTTAAAATCGGAGGGGTTGTAATTCAACATTCTCCATGCACATTGCCAAACGCAAAAGCAAAAGTTTATACAAACTAATCCCGAAAATTAATCCAAAGTTGGATTACCGGATTAATGAAAGATGTGGATTAGGGATTAGGGGATTACTTTTGTTGATTTAAATGCATGGGATTAGGGATTCGGGATTAGTTAATCCCTAATCTGGATTACTAATCCGCTAATCCTTAATCTGGATTATCCCAGCTCTGGGATTAAAGGGCCTTATTAGATAGATTTACACGAATTCAGAATGTAATTATTATCCAATAACGCCATAAGTTGCTGCAACAGTCTCCATTGCTGCATTTGATATTCAATAAAACTGGAATGTCCTCACCGTCCCTTCTGAATTGACGATGACCTATTTAGTATCTACCTGAGATTGTAAGGGCGTTGGTCCTTTTTACTACATGGGATCATTGTGGATTTTACAGCGGATAAGTTATATCACCTTACCTATCGTGTCAACTTATTCAAAGGGCTACATTCATAATTTTATTATTGTCTAAAATTCAATTATTTTTTATTCTTTTCGAAAATTCCAACTTCTTAAAGTGAATTTAAGGGAAGCCATCAAAATAGAAATTAACATTTTTAACAGTTTCTTCCGCAAGTTTCCTTGACTCATCCGGACTTTCCAGAATCCACTTGTCGATGGCTTCCTTGAACAAATTAGCCATGTCTCTTGGATCACTACTATTCTCCATTTTCTTTAAATCTACGTATTTCATTGCTTGGAACAGTGGGACGGCCCCAAGACCGAAAAAAAATGTGTGTCCTTGACGGCTTTTGAAATCATCAATGAATTCCTACTTCAGAATTGAACAATGCGTAAATCATTCATAGGTTTCAAATCCATTAAAACCCCATGTACGTATTTAATGTTTCAAATATTAACCTCAAACGTAAATCGACACTTTTTCCCAAAACCCCCTTCCACAGCTTCTTTAAACTGGTCATAATAATGCTGAAGTAGCTGTTTTAGATGCGTTCGAAGAACGTCTGATTTTACGCTAAGATACAAGTAAAAGCATACGTCGTAACTTTGCGAAGCTATACGAGTCACCTGTAACATTAAGCATTTTTCAAATACTCTATTTCATATCGATATAAATATTTTAGTACGTCCACCAGAGTTAGTTACCTGGAAATCGACAAGCTTTTGGTCGTACACTTTACCAGTTTCCGGATCAACTTTAAAGAGCATATTGTTATTCCAACAGTCACCTGTGGAGAAATTGAATAAATTGTCACATCATGACATTTTTCTATCATCATCCTGTACATAAAAGGACTATCAAACAAACAAACCATGATTTATGCATAGAAATTTTTCTCCTTGATTAGGCTTATTCTTAATACACTCGTCCGTTAATTCTTCCCCTTTTCCAATAAACTTCTTTAGTTTTTCAATAACACTCTCAGCTCCGTCCACAGGATTGTTCTATTTTATTACAAACTAAAATGTATATTTTAATCCGTGTAGCAGAAAACCCAAGTTCTTTCAAGCATTAAAAATACTAATTACTTTAAGAAGATTGATGGTAGTAATAACTGTGTTGTTTATCATCTGTACTCTCATTTGCCGTACATAACCAGCTAACAGATCCCTTGCTGTGTGTTTGAATCGGTTTAAAAACTTTTCCACACCAATTTCTTCAAAAAGTAAAGAAGTAGCTGCATGAAATTTTGCGAGGTTGGTCAGCACAAACCTAAGATGTTTAAATAAAAGAAATGCTGATCGTAGGAAATCCATAATTATACTTTAATTATTATACACTTTAAGCATTTCCATTTTAAAATTAGCACTTTGCTGTATGCAAATCCTGGAAGTCTTCTTTGGGAAGCATGACAAAAGAATCGTCCAAAACCAGATTTTCCAATACTACCATGTCCTCATCTCCATAAAGACACTTAGGAAAGCAATCCAAAAAACTTTCACAGCTAGTAAACAAAACATTTTAAAATGTTTCATATGATTTTAGATTTAAAATATAAAACGTTATATGTATTACCCAGGATATTTTTTACAGAATTCTCTTGCCAATGGCAATACGTCTCTTAAAAATTCAGTTTCTTTTTCCATTACGTTATCATTTTTTAGCATGGCAGTATGACCTGGACTATTGTCCAAAAACTTTTTCACAAACAGATTCTTTGGCTTGATTTCAGGATCCTTGAACTTAATTTCAATATAAACTGAGGACGATCCCATATTCTGACCTTTAAGTGCAGCCGGCTCTTTCATAGTTATGGTATCAACTTCATCAAGTATTGCGTTGTTCTTCAAAATTTCTAGAAATTTTTGTCGTAAGGTGTCATTTATAATGACTGCAATATCATTAGATTCACACGTAGGCATTTTAATATTTGTTTGCTGATGCAGATTCGACACCCAACGCTTTGCCACTTGACAATTCAACACTTGCTTTCCTACTGAACCAAATCAAATCAACTTTATTGCAGCTGAACTCTTAATTAGTAAATTGGGTACCCAGTTTTATTAACATTTATACAGTATCGTAACTGTAATTGGTTTTAGGTTTACAGACCACCAATTCCTTTTTGGTTTACATGTAACGAGTGTGGGTAGAGAGTTTAAAGCTGCTTGTAAGAAGACCATGAGCTATTTCCCAAATCAGACTGTATGGTAAAAATTAGTGGAAACAGTGTCTTTGACTAAAATCATGTATCATTTTATAAACACAAGATATACTAAATGTAAGTAGTATAGTTAATTAGCAGTAACAAATACTCCAATCTCAGATTTCATTGGATTTGTTTAAGATTTGATATTTAAGATTTAAATCCCTAGCTTTTGACTATTAAGTGTTTTTAATGCTTCTGCTTTATAATTTGCCATTATATGCAAAGTTAGCTGAGTATTTATTACAACACAGTAATTAGTAATTTAATTGCAAGCTTAGTTTCATATTAATTCTAATGGCATCACCAGATTTGGTTGTTTACGTTAAACTAAGGTCATATTTCGCCTCCTCAGCATGCTAAGTAAACCATTTTTTAGTATAATGAGAAGTGATCTTATCAAATAGCTCATTCAGTGAACCAATATTCAATTTCAAGTTAACAGTTTTGTTCCGTAAACACCTACTCTGAAATTTACCCTTACTTATAATAAAGCAAGGGTAAAATTACTTTATTATAGTTTTTTAAGGAAATATTGCTGTATAACTGATATGATAACGAGAATTATATCTAAGCATTATAGTTCACTATTTTTATCTTTATTCCAAATTAATGATATTGAACTACCATTTGTTTATTTATCCTACTTTCCTGAGTAAATCATATCCTATTTCAATATGTCACTTCTCCTATATAAATCTAACTTAAATATATTATTAATTAATTAATTAATACCTCCGACATTCCAGAAGTATAGTAAATTATTAGTGGACTCAAGAAACAATTAGTAGACAAAATCAAATACCACCCCCGCCTGACAAGGGGATGATGCATTTACGTTATAGGTATTTGTAGCATTTTTTGATTTCACATATTTTGCAAACTTAACAGTTGAGCAATAGTCTTACGTATTCTCGAACTAAACGAATCGTTCGTTTCTGACAGTATTTAATGAAATAAACAATAAAAATGTTCACAAATACTTGCTTCTGCACAGGTAAATAATAGTGTGCATTCTGTGCATATTATTAATGAGAAAAAAATATTATTTCTTTCTCTGTCATCGCAAATAAAAGAACGATGATATTATTATACGAGTCAAGCTAAAATCTTATGATGCAGTAGTTCAATGTAAATGATGACATAGGAATGATATCCTTTTGGATTATAGCATCTTTAAAAAATAATTTTGATGCCTAAGTTCCCAATTATATATGGTATGCAATGCTCTGAAAAGGATTTCATTTATGCATGCATGTATGGATGAAGGCTTTCTAAATTATGGAGAGGAAAAAAATGGTTGCAAAACTTTTTAACTTTAAATGCTTATTATTTTGAGAAACACATAACACGGATACAAAACACAAGCCGATTTATACTGTAAATTAAAAAGATGCAAATCCAGATAACGTAAGACTGCAATTGAGTCCATTCTGTAATTAAAAGGACCCCATTCCTTCTCTAAATTCCCTACACACGATATGTTTATCGATAACACTACTGCTGTACACTTACTTGCTGTGTATACCCCTTCAAAAGTTATAATTTTAATATACAAAGTTTTAAAATTTGTAACTATCCATAAGGTTTTTATTGGAGCTGTTGATATTTACAATGGGTGATCCGTGTATAGTGATTTTTTACAATTTGGGACGAATTTTCAGAGCAATTTCTTTCCAGTAAGAGTCCCTTTCAAAGCTCTTCGGTGTTTGCATCATAGCTTGTTGCAAATTTTTATAAACTTGTCCATCCGACTTGCCCAATGCAGAATTTAAAATAAAATCAGGTGGAGCTATCGCATCCACTAAAGCAATTGATTCTGGTTTTAAATTAGCACACAGACTAAGTATAGCTTCTCGTATGATATTTGCAGGATTAGGTCCTTGAGCATAACCCCCTTGGTAAAGCACGGCTAAATGTTTCTCAAGACTCCAAAGCCCATAAAGTAATAACATCTTGATAAGCACTCGTCGAATTTCTTCAGGTAGGTCAGGATTTTGACATAATTTAAGCCAGAATGTTTCCAGACAATAGTGTTCAATGAATGCAATTGAGAGTGTCCTTGCAGCATAAACCTGTGAGTCATTTTTAGCCGTAAATGCATCTTTTCCACTTTGTTGAGCCAAGCTGAACTTTTCTGCAGTTGTTTGCAGAAGATAACAAACCAACCACTTGTAGGCTTTTAAAAGGACCTCAGGATTCATGAGATCCTCGGTAGTTTGAGGTTGAAACTTTTGTCCTTTAAGTTCTTTCATAACTGTTAAGAAGCTAAGGGTATTTAGTGGCATTTTCTTCAGAAGTTCATCTCTATTTGGATTTGCCCAGATTGTTAAGAGCCAATTGCTTGCTTGTTGCAACAGCACATTGTTGTCTCCTCTGTTGAAAATTAAGTTCATTAATTAAGTATTTGTAATTTTTAAACCACTTTCGAACACAAATTGTCCATACAACCTCTTCATAAAGAAATAAATATACTTACTCGTAGGTGACATTAGCGTCATTATCATCCCTCAAATGTCCAATCCCTGCACATCTTAGATATCCATGACCTCCACATGCCTCTCTACTTTCTTGAATCGCATCTCTGGCCAACCATCCTGCTATTGGCTTTGCAGATGATGATAAAATATGTATTTCTATCCCCATGTTCGCATAAGTTTCTTTGTCCATATCAGGATTAAATTGACTCAGAGCGAATTCCACAAACTGAGAATATAAATATTCCCCAGTAAATTTAACGACATAAGTTGCTGCAAGATATGGAAACAGTCTCCATTGCTGCATTTGATACTCAATGACTGGAAGTTCCTCTCCGTCCGTTCCGAATTGACGACGAACTGCTGAGTATCGAATTGAGATTGTTAGGGCGTTGGTCATGTTTGCTACGCAAAATGGGATTATTGCTGATCTTGCAGCAGATAAGTTTCCTAGAGAAGCTCCTGTAATTTCAATAGAAAGAATCAGGATCAAATATGAAATACATTTATTAAAATAAGTTAAACAATTGTAAATGGAAATTTCCATACCGAAACGCTTGTTTGGATCCTTAAACGGAGATACATATTGACCATCCGGGGTCACACTTCCGTTTTTATTAAGCAAGCATTCATGAGGGATAGCGTAGTTATCAAACATCATGACACCATTATCAAGGCCATTGAGTCCTTTTAAAATTATTATTTTTACGATTCGATTATATATCACCTAAATCAAAATGCTTATTTTAATACCTATTTTTTCTCCCATGTCAAAAATGGTTACACCAGGAAAGGGAAGTAAAGTCTTGGGGTCTCGGATAGGTACGACGAATCCATGAAGTCCATGACATTGTCCATCCGGTGTGTATAGTTGAGACATAACAAAAGCGTGAGTTGCAGTTTTTCCTATTATACAGTTTTGAAACTTTAATTAACAAAAGTCCACATTATCAATGTAAAATTACTAAAAAAACTGGATACCCATATTTGCTGCCCAACACTTGGCTGCCTGTAAAGATATTAAATAGAATCCTTAGAAATTTACAATAAAACAAAAGTCAAATATTTTATTCTTCTGCTTTAAAACCTCAAAATCAGGAGTATGCAAGATGAACTTTTGTTTAATAGGATCAAAAGTGGCTTTGGTTCTGAAAGCCTTTGTATTTGTTCCGTGACTGATTTCCGTTAGTGCGACACAACCAGTGAGCTAAAAATTTAAATTAAACGAATCGTTTTATACTGTCACCCTAGACAATTGTTGCTCCTATAATCGTGATATTTTTAAGAAAGTTGACTTACTTCAGTTTTATAAGCAGCTTCTAATATGTCAAAATGGTAGTTATTTTTCGAAAGCCCTCTTACAGCGTTGGTAAAGAAGTCCGTAAGTACACTACGGCGAGTTGAAAGAGACCAGTTGTATTGGCCCAGCGCAACATTCGCAGCTACTATCTACATCCAATGACAAGTAGGTGTTATTAAAACGGAAAGTGATTAACCTAACGATTAAGGTTTCAAATTAAAATAATTTATTCATTTTACCAAAGAAGGGTCTCCAATTTCTCCCTTTTTCTCGTTAAGAAAATCATAATCAATCAACCTTAAAGTTTGTTCCATAATCGCCTTTCGTTCATCAGCCAAAATCCTTTTGGTTGGAGTATGGGCAAACACAGGATCATTTTCAAGAGCATTCCAAACTTTGTGCTAAATAGGAAATACATTTATTTGCATGATTGGTAATTTTTTAATGCATTTTATTTTCTAAATTCATACTATTTTATATTAAGGATTCATTTATTAAGACAAACCTATAGAATAACAAACTATAACTTTCACTTATAAGACCAACCTTAAATTTCAAAATGTGTTCCGGTTCCATAACCAAAGTCATTACTTTCCAATCAAAAGACGCCTGTTTTCTATAATTATCCAAGGGCCCCTCTGGAAAATCCCTTAGGAATTCCAACTCAGCAACTCGGGATTTCCAATTACCTTCTCCCATTTTGTACTCTTTAAATTATTGAAATTAGCCACAAAACTAGATTTTAGAAAATCTGAAGCGAAAAAAATTGGTTTTAACTGTAGAATGAAATAAGAAATGTTTGCGTGCAAATTTGTATGTTTGAGTGCAAATTTGTAAGTTTTATATCGAAATGACTGTCATCATTCGATGTACTCAAGGGTATTGACAATATTGAGTGCGTTTATCTCTTGATAAGATGAACTGTGTTTTAATTTAATGTCTAAACTGATTTCCCATATAAACTTACAACAAGTATAGAATCATTTGATATGGACTTATTGCATTGATGAGTAAGTAAGCATCATCATCCATTGGCCACAGTCACAAGGCTGGTTACTCTTCATAATGCATGTTATGTTCATTTATACTTTTACTGATATCAATACATTGTCAATGAATAGCCTTTCTGTTGGATAAATTGGATTTAATCTCAAAAAAATTTATTTTAAATGGATGAATTGAACTGAGAATAAATAAGATTTGTCTTATATTCCATTATTCTGCATTGATTTGATACTGCGTCTTTGTACTAAATATTACAAGGAGTTTTGCTCTGGAATATTGGTATTACTTATACTATATGAGACCATTGCATGGTTTGACCTTTGCCCTCGTTTAAGACAAAAAATAAGCCTGTGATAAAAAGTTCAAATGCTAAGAAACTGCTGTTTTTGACAGAAAGTATTTACGTTTCTTTCTACATTTTGTTTGTATAACATTTTAAATACTAATAGGAAACATAAAACATTTTCATGCTGCACGTTAACAAGTGTTATTGTATTTTTTATAAGTTTTATAAGTTTAATTTAAATAAATTTTACTTACACTACAGCTACTGAGTATGTTAATACAATCCAGCTGATGAAGTACTGACAATGATGAACTATATGTTTATTATTTTGCTATTTTATTTAAGTGCAAGTGTTGAGACTGAAGACTCAACCGCAATTAAAATGGAGCATTTTACAACATTAACTCAATTGAGTATATGCATATAGTATTATCTGTTTTTATGGTGTACTATTCCACTTTTTAACTACATTTATTAAAAATGTCTTATGAAGCTTGGGAATTTTCTCATGTTTTCATTAAATCTTATAGCGAAACGTGGATACTGCATTCGTCTTAATGCAGTTTTAGAATAACGCAAAATTTTTACATTTTACAGCACTGGAAATAATCATTCACTAACAAGTATTGATTATATGTTTACAAGATAAAAAGTTTCAACTTATCACCTTCGACTATGTTATTATCAGACGGACGGTTATAATAGCTAAAAGTCTTGAAGCAGAACCAAATCAAAAGAACTTTCAACTTTTGCAGTAATTTTTATAATTTAACTATGCAAACAACCATGGATGAATCATGGAAAAACAATTCAAGTTATAGAAAAAATTGTCCACATATTATTTTCTTAATAAATGATTATAAAGCAATTACAACCGCTCCGAAATAATAACTTTATAAGGTTCAGGAGCCATAACAAAGGTTGGAGTTCCCTTCAAATTCACATTTTCTATTGCCGGATCAATTTCAAAATTAAAATGTTGAAGTAGGCCAATAAAGAAGATAAACATTGTATCTCTTGCCAAAAGTTCCCCTAAGCATTGTCGCTTACCTAAAAATAAAAAAAATAAATTAGAAACAATTTCTTTCCAACAAGAAATCAAAACCACCATCTGAAAGGGTTTTTCTTTCCATACCAATTCCGAAAGGTATCAGATGTTCATGCTTAATCAATTTAGTTCCTGTTGGGTCTAAAAATCGCTCTGGTCGAAAAACCTCTGGATCTTTCCAATACTGTGGATCATGATGAACATCAAATAAGTTAAAAAAGACTGCAGATCCTTTCGGCATTAAGTACCCCTTGAATTCTGAAAATATCGACAGTTTGAAAATTAAACCTTCTTCTGGGCAGTTGGGCACGTATTAATATTGAAATTCATTGATTTTTTATAGCCAGTTTATTTTTTTTTACCGAAATCCTGCTCCACACTTCGGAACACACTCATAGGAAGTATTGAGGACATCCGATGAATCTCATTCAGTGTTGCTTCAACATAAATTAACCTAAGGGATTAATATTTTTTTACTTATGAGAATATTCTTTCAAATCAGGTAGTTGTTGATAGACAGCATATTTCAAAACAAGTACTTTTCCTTATCATCTCTGGTAGGAGCACGTCCTTTTCCAATTACTGAATCAATCTCAGCTTGTAACTTCCTTTGAACATGAAGGTTTTGGGTAAGATAGAGTACCGCCCACAATAGTGTTGTACTTGTAGTGTCTACTCCAGCAACGAAAAGATCCATCATAACTAATAGCATGTTGAACCCTTAAACAAGTAACAATTATCAAGTGTATCTTTTATAGATTACGTTTATTTTAAACTATTTTAAACAGATACATTTAATAAAATCATACTTCCTTCATCCTCATAAAAACTTGAGCTAGCATCGCTATTCTTCATCTGATGAATGTATGAATCTAAAAAGTCTTGTATTGTATTTCCATCGTATTTCTCTAGGTGTTGTGCAATTTGTCTGTTTATTAATGCCTTGATTTTATTTCGTGTCAATTTAGACCTTTCCCATGCTCCTGGTTTAACCAAGTTGTTTTTAACTGGCCATGGCCAAAAAAGACCCGGAGTAGCCATCGGAGTTCCTTCCATATTTCTGTGATATGCAAAATTAATATTTTTTATTTTATTTAAATTGCATGTTTGATATCAAGAAAATTAAAAAAAAATTGTCTTAATATATGCTTGGTTAATTGCTGAATGCTTAATAAATTGTAAAACTCTTTAAAAACAGTCAATGTATCTGAAAACTATATTTGGTTTAAAACATGTTTGAAAGCTGTAATGTTAAGTAACATAAAGCTCCTGTGTTACCTTCTCCATTCGTAAAATATAAAAGACTTACTTTATAAAAATTTCCATTGTTTCATTGAATTCAGGATCATCCAGCTCATAACGCTTTCCAGTTAGAATGTACCACAAGCTATTCAGTACAGATGCATTGAAAGCGCTTGTTAAAGCAATTGGTTTCCCAACATCCTTTCTACAATTTTTTTCATGATATTGAAAATTCAATCATGAACAAGTTCTACCCAAATAAGTTATTTTAATATAATTTTATTTCAACACTGTTGGTATTGAGTTTAAAAAAATAAGTTTTTATACATAAAAAATCCACGTTTATTTGTAAATTTTAGGTTTACTAATTATTATGCAAGTTGAAAAACTGTAAGACTTATCTTTAGTTTGAAATCATCCAAAGTGTTAAAATGTTTAAGAACGTAAGCTAGGTATATAACCTTTGCACATTTAACATCAACATGTATAATCTGAAATACGTACCTTAGATGGTTTACAAGTATATACATCTCATCCACAAACAATCCTTCCATGCTCTCTTTTCCAAATCCAAAATCTCTTAATGTTCTTAAGGCGAACCTACGTTGCTAAACATAAATCAAATAAATGTTATCAACTAATTCCCACAAGCAAATTGTTGACGTTGCTTATCTACATCATTTTACCTCTTGCCATACAGGTCCCCCGTCACAAAATAAGATTCCTCTATTTCTCACACCGTCATTTCGGACATGCCAAAGTTCAAAATCAGGCCGTCTTGACAATAATTCCAACTTTGATGCTTCTTGAATGAGTTTATAATCGTTGAGGACTATTACACTGTCAAAATAACTTGAGAGTTAAAAACAGGTCTCAAAGAGAGAAATGTCAACATAAATATCCCTTCAACTTACTAAAAGTCACCTAAAGTTACTGAGAAGATTTTTCCATACTTCTTTTTATACATTGCAAACTCATCTATCAAGTTATTCTTCAAAAGGTGAAGCATGCTTCCTATAACCGGTAATCCGTAAGGACCTATTTGGTTCCGGAAACGAAACGTATTTTACTCTTTATGATGACCTAACTTTATTCATAATTATTTCATATAAAATTTAACAGAGTAAATTTACCTGGTGGCATTCTTTGGAGGACAAGAAACTTTTTGAAGGCATGATAGAGTAGTAAGCTTGCCACAACTGAAAACAATAAATTTGTTAGAAAACCGAAACCCAGTGGTGCTTCAGTTTCCATTTTAAAATCTTCGGTGATCTCAAAATCTTTAAAATTTACAGCGTGAATGCTTGATGCTATATTAAAGACAAAAAAGTTAAGTATCAATTTAAAAAAGTCTACCACTACCAAAGGATAAACATTTTACTAAAACGTGTCTGTAGCGGTAATGATGATGCTTCAAGTGGACTGATGTCTCTTCCTTTTGAGCATATCTCTCTAAAATCATTAAAAACATGTATTTTAAACAGACATCAAAGGTTGAATGTGTATTCACAAAAATTAAAATATGAAAACCTATACAGTACAATGTAACTTCAATTATCTTATTGGGATATATATTAGGGACCCAACCAATTAATGAAAAGTCCAACCAAAATTAATGAAAATGAAATTAATGAATTCACCCAACCAATTAAAGAATGAGACCCAACCAATTAATGAATGAGACCCAACCAATTAATGAAAATTGCATCAAATTT
>JAQGBU010000268.1:0-40716 GCA_034698605.1 Isotoma decorata
ATAGACCTATCCAAAAAATTCAGTTTAGTGCAGAACATAGCAAATCAACTTAAAAAAACTGCAACAACCACAAAATAAACCGCAGGTTTCTAGTTTAAACCCAACTTTCAAGGTTTCACGTTTACAATTTTAAAAATTTTGGGTTTTGACGAAATAAATGGTTGGTTTTTTAAATAAGTATTGAAAATTTCAATTTTTTTCAAATTAAAAAGTACATACATGTGCTTCAAAGCACGGGAAAGCTAATAATATTTTTGAAACTAAAGTCGAAGCATAAACAATAATAAAGTTTAAAAACCCATTTTTTTTTATAAATGTTGCAAAATTTTGAATTGTTTTTTTTTCAATTTCGAAAAACGAAAATTAATTTCGTATGTATTTCAGCGAGCGTATTGTAATGAGCTACTTGCAAATAAAATCGGGTAATAATTAAGAGAGGGGATGCAAAAAAACCTCTTCAATTTATTTTTCTAAGTTTTGAAAAATTTCGAACGCTTTTCAAAATTTCAAAAAACTAAAACCATTTCCCCTGCAAAAAAGCACGGGGATTCTAATGAGCTACCTAACAATCGAATAGGATGAGAATTGAGAGAGATAAGTGGTCAAAACGTTTTTCAAGTTTTTTTCTAAGTCCAGAAAATTTTGAATTTTTTTCGAAATTTCATGCAAAATTAACATCCACAGGTGCTTCAAAGGACGGGAAATCTTATATTTTTTAAATTAAAATCGAATGATAAGCAAAAACAGGGCTTAAAAAACCAATTTTTTTTTTCAAAAATATTACAAAATTTTGGATTTTTTTTTCAAAATTTCAAAAAACGAAAATTAACTTCCCCTGTAAAAAAGCACGGGAATGCCAATGAGCTATTGGAAAGTAAAATCGGATAAGTATTCAGAGAGAAAAGTGGCACACCAATTCCCCGTGCAAACAGGATCACGTCGTATTAGTATGATATCAGTTATTATAATTTAAGAAATATAGCTTGTAATGCAAGAATTCTAATGGAATTTTGTGTATGTTCCCTGACACTTTAAACGTCTTCTGTTTTCTTGTAGTTTTTAAATTTCTTTTTGAGCCATGTATCAAGTATATGAGGTTGTAAGATGAAAGAACGCTATCGAGATTTTTATTTTTCAGATATTGTACATACAAAAAATATAGTTAGAGAGCAAAAAATATCTCTGAGTGAAAACTAACCTTTATTTGCACTTTTTCCGATAATCTTAATCGTTACCAGGCTAAGATTATGACTTATCATTTATCAAGTAAGCAGATGTTGCTTTATTCTGTATATAGGGTACGTATTTAGTTTTAAAAAACTGAATGAAAAAAATCCATTTTTTATGATCAACCTCACACCCACATTATAAAAACATTTGTGAAACAGTCACATTACTTTATAAATAACTCCTGTTTCAGTATAATAAGGTCGATGTGTTCCTTGCGTTATCACTACTTTGGCCATTCAATCAATCGATCAATCAATATTAAAAAAATATGAAAAATATGAACAACCCTTGGGTTCTATTAAACTTACATTTAAATCAAGCCCAGTAAATTTATGAACGAGTCCCCCTTTGCTGGTATTATTGGGATTCTCTTGACTGGCAGTATTAAGCTCCTAAGGTTTAATAGCTTGTGACTCGGAAGGATTAAAAAATGACACATTATCGGGGAATCCATGAAGACGTTGTAAGTCTCCTCAAGAGGAACGAATAAATGTTTGAAAGCTCGAAATATTTAACAAAAAATGTACATGCACTCGTGTATACCCCTATAATATTTTAGTGTTAAGCTCAATGAGGTTAAGCTTCCCTGTAGCATATCCTTATGGGGAGTACATGTTATATGTAAAGTGACTTTGGTGAGGTAAAAGGTCAATATTGTAAAGCTTAGCTCAATAAAGCCTTCTCCAGTTGTCTTTTTTATAATGTTTTGAGGCATACCACAGCGTTATAGGTCAAAAACTGACAAAAAACAAAGACTAAAACAACAATTTTCAAAGGAAATGAATATGCTAGAACAAAACTAATTCCTTCATAAAATTTTAAAAGTACATAAAATGTAGAATTTAATTTAAATTACAAAATATCAAAATTGTACTCAACTGAAATAGCGAAATAGGATTGTTTTAGATTAGAAAAGAGCAATCTTTATTGTCAGGGTTGTTTGGTACATTGCCTTGACTTTTACAAATCAAAAATTAATGTACAGGAATCAATTAAGAAGGAGTTGGATTTTGGGTAATAATAGTAATTCACCACGTAAATTACAAACAAGGGTATTCATACTTTAGAGATATCCAGGTAAACCTAAAATGTGTTAATAATTTAAAATTGCGAATATTAAGTACACGACTGCCATGGATGTTATTAACTTGACGGAAGATGAGACAGGTTTCGGTCGTAAGTAATGCATTTTTTGCCTCACCGATACATAGATGATTAAATTTTCATAATATCTTATTTGGAATTGAAACAAGCATTTTTAAAGTGGGAAGAACTTCAATGGAATATTTTCAACTTATATTTAGCTGTACTAGCTAGATTTTTAGTACCTACGAATTATTAAAATTATTAAACAAATTAAATGAGCGAAAGCTACTCTTTAGAGACATGGATAAGGTCAGTGTACAAGCCCTTTATTATGCCAGTAAAGTTTAAAAAAGAAAAGTTAATAATGATAATTAATTCAATGATTACCTTAGATATTTGAGGTTTAGACTTTGATGGAGCTAGATGATTGGCCACAACTTGTAATCTAACTTTGGCTATGTCAGCACTACTTCTGATATCATTAGTATGTAATGATAATGCATAGATATTACTCCTCAGATTTTTCTCATGCTCGCCACTTGTTGATTGACAATTTCCACTACTACTAAAAGACATATTGCTGCTGAAATGATTAAAAGGTACCTTATCAGAGAGCTGTAATTTGCCTATTACTTATGAAATGAAACGAAACTACAAGTTATTCTGTTTGTTAATAGTGTGACTCTGAGCATGCACTCAATCATCCTATCAAATCTCCAATTAAGTATGGAGGAACGTGGAAAACAACATTACGAAATCCAGGCAAGCAAAGAAGAAAAAACCAGGTTCATAGGTCATGCACATAAGAAAATCACGGGTTTGTCCTAATCACTAACTTTGTAAATAGGCTAATATCTCACAGTTTATCAGCAGCAATTTTAATAATAGTAATGCAGATCTTTCAATGATTAGTTCCTTTATAAAGTGCTTAATATTTACAAAATCAAGCTGTACTACTATTTTATACTCGTTTTGAGTCACTAAGAGTTAGTGGTTAATCCTAAAGAATGAAACAAAGTTTGATGACAATAATATACTCACTGCTTCCATGACTCAAGTGTCGAGTAGTACAACGATTACATTTTGAGGAAACTTTCCAACACTTGAGGTTACCCAAAAACAAAAGTCTGTGACCGAAGCTTATTGTACTCAAGGTTGTTTCCCCAAGTAATAATAAGAACAATTGAATTGAATTGCCGTCTATAAAATGCATAGCATTTGTGTTGTATTTGTATTTAACCTACCCAAACTAAAGTCTTAAATGCATTTAGTAAAGTTACTTGGGAAAACCATGATTTGAGATATAGAGTAGATAATATTTGTTTCATGAAGAGATTCATTATTGTCAACTTGCATCCATGACATTCATAAAATTAAGATACCTTGATCAACAGTGATAATGAGGCATGCTTCCTTTTCCTGTACAACTCTACGTTTCTAAATTTCCACTATTCATCATTTCACAGGAATTCACACTTCAGCGATTAAATGCTTTTCGTTTAGTGAGAATTTTTAATTGGTTGATGATAAAAGACTAGTATATGATGATATCATATGCTAAACTTGATCTGGGCTGACAAGAATAAAACAAAGCTTTTTTGATGGAATTAGAAGAATTGCAACGGTATATTGCAAGTTCAATGTAAACCGAAAATTATTGCAGATGTAAACTAATAAACTTACGATTGTTGAAAACAAATCAAACAGCACAATTAACAACGATGTCAGTACTATAATTATGTAGTTTTACAGATTATATTTGTGAAAAGGTACAACCAAAACATAATAAATGGATTAACTACCGCACTAAAATTCACTCAAGTTATTGTTTTTAAAATTTATTCACTTTTTAATAACAGAACACCAATGAGGTAAGATTAAATGTTATAAAACAAATGCATAGGCAGTAGTATCACAACAAAATCTGTCTCACATCAGAAAAGACATGTTTACACTAAAATTTAGAAAAGAACGATAATGCATGGTACATTCTACTTACTGCTTATCAAGACGGCATATTGGACTTTTATAGACCATTTGAAGATCCACGCGATGGCCTACTAAATCTCGAATATTATCATATCCATACCGAATCATCGTGGGTCTTTCTAGCGATAAGCCCCATGCGATAACATTGACATCTTCAGGTATTCCCATAGGTAAGATCATTTCTGGTCTAAACATTCCGGAATTTCCAACTTCAACCCATTTCTTCAAACCCTCGTGAAAAGCAAAGATTTCCATAGAAGGTTCCGTATATGGGTTGTACGCTGGCTTAAATCGCAGTCTAGTAATACCCAGTCTTCCAAAGAACTCTTGCAAGATTCCCATTAAATGACTCAAATTGATGCCTCGATCTGCTACTACACCTTCAACCTGATGAAACTCTGCCAGATGAGTAGCATCGAGCGTTTCATTTCGGAATACTTTGTCAATCGAGAATAGCTTCACAGGCTTGAACTCCTCTTGTTTACCTGAAAAATAAAATTTATTATTGAATCATGCTCGTTTTTAAAATTATAGCTCACATATACCTATGTACTACATCTGACCTAGCAGTGAATAGCAGAGGAGGTAATTACATTAATACAGAAAATATAATGTCCATAGAAAACCTTCCTTTCTCGAGGTATATTGTCCCTGCACATAAGGAAACTTCATTGTACCAATTGTACGAAGTAAATAAAAATAAATTACCTAATTCATATAACATTCGTGCGCTAATCGCAGTTGTATGCGTTCGCATCACATTTTTCAATCCTTCCTCTTTTTTCCACTGAGATCCGTATCCTTTTGAGCCATAACTTCCACCAGTGTGAGCATCCTGAACTCGTTCCATCAAATCCTCAGGAATTTCATTGCATGTATGAGGCTGGGACACGAAAAATGTGTCTTGGGCGTCACGAGCAGGATGCTTCTGAGGCACAAAAAGCGCATCAAAGTTCCAGAATGAGCTCTCGACGTACTTATTGGTCGGCATTTCAGAGAAGCCCATTTCAAAAAGGATAGATCGGAATTCAGACCGGACCTACATACCCAATCGAAACCACTCATTATATATTTTGATGGACTTCAAAGGTAATAATTATACAATGACAGCCTAACTAATGAAATTGTTCTTACTTTAAGAAGAGGATGAAGGTGTCCACAAGCCACCGGTGTACCCAAAGCCTCGAAGTTGTATGGCTTAAACTTCTTCGTCTTCCACTCACCACTTGCTAACATTTCCGGAGTTAAGTCCGTTTCAGGCTTTTCAATTGTGGTAGTAAATCCTTCTCCACGTCGGATGACATAATAATTCACGACATTTTGAACCACCAGCTTCCTCTTCTTAAATTCAGCCAATGCTTTACTATCAACCTTTTCTTTATTAGCAAGGACATTTTGAAGACCCTCTCGGACCTGTAGACACATTTCAATACATTTCCGTAAAATAAGTTATTTTACAAAACCAGGCTTAAATATTCAGTTTTAATCTTCAATTTTATCATACCAAATCTTCAATGGAGTCTTTTACACGAACAACTTTATTAACACCGCCTTCCTTCACAGTTTTGATCCATCCATTCTGAATAGCTTTACTCATGCCGATTTTTCCATTATTCCCTGTCAATTTCATCAGCTCCGGTTGTGGGATGCCTGCACTCCCAGAAGGGACTGCTGCAAAAACTAACGCCTCATGACTACCTTTAGCCACTACTTCCTTTCCTACGGATACACAAAATAAGTATTTAGACCAACAGATATTTTGGTTCTGTGCTTTGACGATCATCATACTACGTGCATTATTAAAAATGCTCTTTATTATTAAAAACAGTAATTTTTTTACTGTAATTATGACCATGAGTTCAAATAAAATTACAGTTTATAAACTGAATGGGGAAGACACTTTAATAAGCAGTAAAAAATCTACGTTAACTAATTCATTATAAACTTAATTTGTCTTTCAAATACCTTCTTCGGACAAATCGACACGGGTTTCGTTTTTTGCTTCTACTTCTATCACATCAGTTTGACACTGAATACTCTTAATCGCTCCAATAACTTTTTGATGATCGGCTTTTAATGCTTCTGCCAATTGCAGAGAATCCACGAACTCCATTTGAGTCATATCACCCAAGAACGCCAAAATTTGCTCTACTAGGTTCGACATCTTTCTCACTACTATTTGCAATCTTCAATACGAACGTAAATAAAGCTGGAATACAACAGCACACGGTTATGGATGACGGCTCAGCAATTTTTAATCAGGTTGTGATATCTAAAATCAATCAAGAATAAAAATTATCAAAAAGCATAATCTATTTCTAATGTTGCAATTACAGTTAAATTAACCGACACCCCTTCTGAATCAATTAATTTTGCATTACATACTTCAAACTTTGAATTTCAAACAAAACAACAAATACTGAAGTTTGAGGTTTCCAACATTTACAAATCACTCGAATCAATAACGCTAATATTAGGCATACAACTAAAAGGCGAGATCATCTAGGCTAATATAATTCTACTGAATGGTCAAGATGTGCAAATGTGAAATGAAGTGGTTACTCCCAAGTTTAATTAAATGCTACATTAACTAATTGAACTAAATCCTACAACCGTTGATCGTACAAGTACAATCAAAGGAAACCTCGACTAACCATGCATATGGAAGGATCCAATTAAACCAAACGCAACGAAACCGAATTTTCAAACAAAATTTTACAGCATTATGCATTAAAGTGAATAATGATTCATGGATTTGCATGCATATTTGAAGAGACTATTATGAAATCATTAATTAATTTTTTAAATTCGACTGTCTCTGGCACCAGTTTGACCATTGTTCAAATTGTGCCCTCTGAGAATAAAGCATTATTATTATTAAATGTTTTTTTTTTTTTTTTTTTTTTTTTATACAAAATCCATGATTACAGATTACTTAACCAAGAAACAATAAATTCTCTGTCTTACAAAAGCCTTCAATGCTTCAAAGCTTTGAACTGTTGACTGTCAACGTGTCAACCAACTGACTGTTGATTGTTCACTGTGTAACTGTTGACCGTTCAAACCGAAACCAATAAAAATTATACAAATCGCTGATCGCAGACACTGTTGGTTGGTATCCTACCAACCTTATACCGCATTTCTCAATGCTCCACAATCTCCCTTCCATTAAACTGTCCCACCTTTGACCTTAGGTCATAGGTGAGACTACAGACTATCAACTATCAACCGTGATGTATAGGTTACTACACAATAAAACTAACCTCCCAATCGAACTTGCCGATGACCTTCAGCAAAATTGCTGTAAATGTGAGATGTTGTAAAGTGTAAAGTAAATCCTTAGAATTCGAAACAATTACAAACTCAAAACTGAATAACCAACCGAAACAATAACTGATGAACTTAATTTGTACTTACACTTATCACTTATTATCTATTAGTTCATAGTTTGTAGTTCATTACACATTACACATTAGTTGTTTATATAGTTTGTTGGTTGTAATTAACTGGCTTGGTCCACCAACCAAGATAAATAAGACCAATAAAAACTGGAGTGATGCACAACAACAAGCAAATACAGAGTTGATTTCCGATTCGAACTCCTAAGTATAAAGCAATGGATCTGAAAAACAGAATGCCGAGACAAAGGAGTGACATAAGCGCAACACACATTATCTTGATAGCTACGCTAGCCTCTTTGTTCGGATCACCCATTCTTGATTGATTTTAAAGACCATTTATTACTAGTGAATGTTTATTCAGAAATTCATGCGTGATTTTAATAAAATAAGAAATCGTAAGAAACTTTCAACTCTACACTCTAGGAATTTAGGAACTTTATAATTAAATTAGAAAAAATCACACACAAGAGCCACACTTGACAAGTACTGAACTAGGTGCAAAAAAGTGCCGACTGACTAATAGCTACACTATTTTATTCTATCTTCTGCCTCCGTCAAAGGTTCTTTATTCACTGGCCCCTGCGCATGCGTACTCACTCACGTGAAATAAAATTATGGCCAAAAGCATAGGACATGGGAGGAATGAAAAAATGAGTCAAGAAATTCCTTTCAATATAGGATTTTTTTGCTCAAAATTTCGAAAAAAATTGTGGAAATCTAGAGTTTCCAAAAAACGTAACTATTGTATTATTTGGCAATTTTTTAGTCTTTTTCACACTCAACTCTCAATATCTTCTTCAATAATATTATAATGCTTGATGGCTGACAATATGCGGCACAATTTACATATTGCTTGAACACTTGGATCCTTAGAAAATGGGAACTTGTGTCATAACTTCTGTAATCCATTTTTTGAAATTTCTCTGGATTTATCGATATTCATTATAAAAACAGATTTGTTAAATTATATATACAAATTTAATACTTTCGTTTTCCTGTGTCCTCTACATCGTAGGTACACACACAAAGTTATTGGATTTTGAAATTATCATTATAGCTTGCTTTGTACTTGTGTATTGTGTGGTGGGACCTGGGACCTAATCTATAAAAAACGCTACTTTAATAAATCTCACATTCCTCTATTAGACTGATCTATTTTAGATAGTCCTTCCGCACTTTGATCTCTAACCTCTTCTATATTTTTCCAACTCCATGGTCCAACCCATTATTATATTCATTTCGCTGAATGGTTGCCCATTGTCCAACACGCTAAAAAATGCTAGCTTTCAACAGAGACCTAGTCTGAGCCTTCTTGTACTGCTGGAATACATGAACTATGAACTATAAAACGGGGGTAATTTTAGTAATACCCGTCTTAAACAACCCCCTCTGGATTGTCTGGATACAGTCCCACTACTTACAGCACCATAGCTAATGTAGGGGTTTAAATTATTTTTCTTAAAATAATAAGTACCCTCTGACAACGATACGCCTCAACAGTGTCCCTCATCCCAGCATAGAATTTCGTCCTGTTTAGAGGCTTTAAACTAGAAATACACTAAAAGGCATTGCAGTATTGTAATAAATAACTAACCTGGAAAACATGCATTTTATTTAAAGAATATATCTATGTGTAGTAAATTATTTTAAAAATCATATTATGTAGTCAAAGTATTTGAGGAATACCTTTTTAATAGTAAGTTATAGTATAAGATAATAATACACCCAATGACATGAATAGATGATCTAGTTCTTTAGCATATTTGAAGTCAGAACAGAACACAGAATGATTTGAACGAAAGTTTCAATGAAAAACCGGGACATATTCGGGATACCGGGACAAGGTGTGAAAATCAGGATACGTTGGTAAACCGGGATGGATGGTCACCCTATTCCAGCAACGTGTAAAATAAGGGTCAGGTCAAGTATATACGAGACAAGTAAATGAGGTGTCAGAATGATTGAAATAAAAATGAGGTACTACGATCTATGATGATAAGTGTGAAGTGATACGGCACATTAGCTTTTTAACAACGGGGTCGAACATATACAATATAACATTTCGTATCTAATTGTCAATATGTCAATTATGAATTGACCACATGTAGTCAATCGTCGTCAATCATGAACCAACTGTTTAAATGATCATTAGTTTTCTCGGATGAAATGGTTGAGATTGAGATTGTGAAAACTAATCATTTCTCAGCTGGTTGGAAACAAACTAAAATCTGTTTAAGTTGAAATAATTTTTCAATCATACTTAACTTCCACATATTTAAAATGTCCAAACCTTCACCCTTAGTAGTTAAAAACCTATCCCCTCTCCCCTCTTATTGGGATTACCGTCTGTGTTGTTACAATGTAGAAACTTACCACCACTGCTGACGCTGTGTGCCCTTGATTGACCCTTGACACAAATCCTACCTCCTCCAATATCCCTGTCACCTGTACGAAATCAACGAGATGAGGCCTTCTTCTTCTTCCAACTTCTTGAGGAAAATATCCTTATTTAGCTAAAATGTTTTGAAAGCTGATGAAATCCACACACAGAATGAAATCGATATGTTCCTTTTTGCTCCCATTTGACTTGAAGATGTAATCATCACACACTGCATCGGGTTTATAGTTACCCCTATTGGTATTTCTTCTTCCACTGCTTTTAACTCATAGAAAAACACCTTGTGTAAAATAACATAACTTTTCAACTAAAAAATCCATAGTTGAATGAGGCATTAGGATTAGTGGTGGTGGCGGCAGATAGTTTAACAGGCTACGGGCAAGGAGATGGTTTCTTCTGCCTTCTTGTTTTCTACCTGTCACTTTTTTATCCATGTGTTTTTCCATTCTAAACTTGAGACTTGAGACAATTGAGACTTTTGAGAATTTGAGACTTTTGATGATAATATTATTCACAACTGAAGAGGAAGGCCCTGAATAATAGAATGTATTTAGGAAATGCTATACATACGAGTTATGGATAGGGACGATTTCTAAAGTCTAAACAAGTGGATTAGTTTCCATATAATTAGTTTCGTTTGTTTAATTTATTCTCGACTGGAGAAAGAAGTTGGTATGGAGTGGAGAGTCGCAAAAAGAGACATACCACCACGTCTATTGTGTATTAGTTTACACCGTTTTTCTTAATAAACTAACGAAAAAGTCATCTTGCCCCAGCATTAACTAACTGCTTTATTAATTGTTATTAGTAAAATAAAGTATTAATAATTACGACTAATTGTAAGTGTTAACTTTTTTATAGATTGGAATAACTTGGATTATCGATAAAATTTTATGGTTACATTTATTACGAAATTCTTCTTGAATTTATTCGATTCAGTATTTTTAAGCTTAAAGGTATAAAAACTTTCAAGTTTTTGAATACCTAGTTGTAATTAAGGTGCGTGTACAATAATTATTGATTGGCATTCCGCTATCTTAGGTGGCTTTCTATTGCAATTATTTTAATCTAAAAAACTTCGGACCTAGCGGATGTTACTAGTTGAGACAATTGTCAAGCATGTCTTGTCTAGTGGAAAAATACCTGGGCTAAACTGTAAAAACTTATCTGTAGACGGATATAAACTGTACAGATGCAAAATTCCAAGTATGTAAAGATAATTAGTAGTATTTATAATGAAATAATTCAAATTAGACTACAACAATCGAGTTCCAATTCCAGCTATCTCAATCTCTCCAGCTATCTGTTTTATCTCAATTTGACAAACTGTAAATAATGCATTATAAGAGATTATACTGTATATAGTCTGCAGAAATACAGACTAAATAAGATCCAAAGTTAAGTTCAATGGCTAGTAATTACAACTTACGGCTTTATTTCCTGACCTGAGCTTGTTTGAAAATACATAAGAGGTACAAAGGATCTTAGGAAGTTAATTAAGTGCATTTCTAAATGATTTCTGAGGAGACTTTTATCATTAAGTTAAATTCGGAACGTTTTTAACTGAATATGTGCTTTAGTGCTTCTTTGTTTTTTGGACAAGATGAGTTTTAAAAAGTAAGCAGTAAAATAACTATTTTGATTCAGCCGATAAGTGCAGAACAAGGTGAGCTAATGTAAAGCTGTAATGGATAAAAGGAAGTCGCTGCAACCTGTGGGTAAGCTTATTTTCTCATTTAGGACACAATTCCTGATTTACCTTAATTAGGGGTTTTCTCCTTTATCTCATTCCATTCAATCTTAATAACTTTAGGCGTAAGGCGTAATAACTTAATTAGTTTCTTAATAATCAAAGAACCACTCATCTTCAGATTATTATGTTGGGTTAGACGAAGGTCAGGAAGTATATCACATGATTGTTAATTATATGACAACTTTAGTTTCGCAAATTTTCATTCTTTGTATTCGATTAAAGTAACTTCAATATATGCATTTTCAGCGGTGAAGCCTGAAGTATTGAAGAAATATGGAAGGAATAGTCGAAGAAAAATACCTGTCGCATTTGATAACATGGGATGTCTTGCAAATGGAAAAAACCGAAAGTTATCGTCTGTTTGTAAATATATACCTTCAGAAAACATTTTCATTCCTAACTATCAAGTTGAAGAAACCATGCCAATTTTACAGTCTCAAAGACTTCCAGCAATCGAGATTGCTACAGAATCCGCTAAGGATGCTATTATGCATGCACTAAAGCCTAAAATAAACGCTGTAGTTAAAAAATTCAAGAATGGAGAAGGTGATGGGATGCTATTTGAAGATTATGTAATAAATGAAGGGAAAGGGAACTACATTTACAAAACATCAACACAAAGCATTCCATTTAAAGACTGTTTTGTATCCTTGGACAAGGATGAGTTTGAGCGTAATTATTCCAAAGTAAATGAGGTCGTCCAGTCTGATAAAACCATACGAAGTTCAGGTCGCCAAACAAAGAATTCTAGAAAAAGTCAGTATTATCAAAAAATCGAAGATAGTATTTCCATCGGAAGAGGAAAACGCAAAAGGTCTCAAAGTCTTGTTGAAGTAAATATCAATTCTGATAATAATCATTATCAAACTACAACGCCTCGCATTCCTCGAGAGCAACATGCCTTGAAAAATCTACGACGGAGAAAACTGAAAATAGATATTCCAAAAACAATAGATATTCAAACTATCTGTTTGGATTCCAGCCCCGAGGACACCGTAGTTGACCTAACTAAAAGTACTCCAAAACAACAACCAGGCAAGCTCTCTAAAAATGGTGTAGAGCTCGAAATAATTGATTCTAAAGGTTCCAGCGATGACAAAAAATCCTGCCCACCTTTTCCTAAAAGAAAAATAACGGATTACTTTACAAAAGATGATTCACAAAAACAAAACATTTCTTCGAAAAAACGAAATGTCAGAAGTCATTTAAAACCACAGGAAAATAATACGACTGAAATTTCACACCCCTGTCCTACCCGTTCTCCACAGATCCCAGAAAACTTAAAAACGATTCTAACTCAAGAGACTCCAGGTACAGAAGATAGCAAAGAAGACATTGAAAACTTTTTTGCAACAACTGAGAATAATAATTCGGACCTGGAGAAAGCAGATGAAGTTGAGGTTAAGCTTGATTTGATTTTAGATCCCCAAGTTCGACCCCTAAAAATCGTATCTTTACCCCATGCGCAAATGCAAAAAGCTCTTCGAAAATATTCAAGCATTTATAATCGTGAAAAAGAATCTTTGTATTTGAGGAGCAATGACGAGTCAACAAAATCTTTACGAAGATTAGATTCTTGTTTTGTAGCTTCAAACATGAATATCTTCATACGAGTTGTTAGAGATCAACCTCCCAAAAAGCTGGATATAATTCAAGAATGCAATCCATTTGCTTTGCAGCAGAAGAATGTACCATTGCCACTATTCAGTAATGTAAGTTTCATGAATTCTAATTTTTATTTGCATGATTCCCTAAATCAGTTCTTAATCCGTGCATCTTCATTCCATTCAATATGATAAGCATATAGTCCCTTGTACCCTTTTTAGTGTCAGTCGTGTATATCAATGTAGCTAAAATATTAGGTATAATACAAAGTAGCTATCGCTTTTGTTTCAATTGAATTTTCAGATGGGTTTTAGTTATCTCACTCATTTAAAATCCATATATATCTGCTAAATACCATTCTTGTCTTCACATTTGTACTTAAATATGCATGTTTCTTACGATAAATTGATTTGCAGTAGAGAAATATGAAACAAAATTAGGGGAGATTAAAGATAGCTGCTTGTATTTGCTGTGTGTGAGTATTATAATTGACTTAATATTTTAAAAATTAATAATGTGGCTTTTAATAGGTATCTGTATACATGAATAGTGAGATCGAGAACAAATATAATGAAGACAACGTTCGATCCATGAAAGAATACTTAGAACAATATCCCCCAAGTTTAGAAGAAGTGGCATCATACATTTTAAACACAAGTCTGGGCAATTTCAGGGTAAATATGCTAGATTGATGATTAACATTTTGGAATTTTAAGCTTTTCCAAGCGTTTTTAAGGTTGCAGAGTATTTTGTATTTTGTAGGATAACTCTCCCATTTTGCTACTGTTTGAGAACCTTCAATCTATTAGAAGTATATATGAGCACTACCTGCTTCAGTATACTTACCATATAGGTTATGAAAGACGAGGTCACAAAGCCTCAGCTAATTTATGACATTCCAAAAGAAAAGTTTAGTAGGTGTATATAACGTTTCAGAATTACTTAATTTTTATTGCATTGCTTTTACTGAATGGGAAAGTAGACGTAAAAAGTTTTAGCTCTTTTTGGATCCTGAGGCATTAAGGAAAATCAATTCTATAAATCAAAGGAAATTTTAGCATTGAATTTGATGAATCACATACTGAGCCCCTTAACTTCTCCAGTAGTATTAAAATTAATTAACAAACATTAAAATAGAGAGTAGACCAACAATTCAATGTACTCTGGAACCTTAAAATCCACACTAAATAATATTTAGTGAATTTTTAAATCTGGTTTCCAGGAACGTTCTTTTTCAAGGTCTTTCAACCAGTTACAACAAATTCTAATGCAGGGAAAAGACGCTCCTCACGTGCAGCCTAAACATGTTCCAATGCAGTTAGAAGATGTGCAGCCAAAAAATGGTCCAATTCAACTTGACCAAGGCTCTCCGCAGCTGGAACTACAATCATTCGAATTCACAAATTCGACTAATCCAATTCTAGATCCAATGGAGTCCACCATTCTAGACGGTATCTTTCAGGATATTATTTCTATGGAGGAGGACATGAATTTCGAAACAAAGCAAATTTATGAACAGAAACTGGAAGCTGATTTGTTAAAACAATTTTGTACGTTGAATTGCACCTTAGTAATTGTTTTCTACTTCAATTCTTGGGTTATTTGCTATAAGATTATCATAATATTATTTTAGACAAAGAACTTCGGATGATTGGATCCCTCGTGCATGAATACATAGAAAATTTTGACGAATAATGTGTGGAAGTCAATTTGTTCGGCGTCAAGTGGAATCAGTTTAAAGAATATTTTCATATTTAGTGTTCATTTTCATGGAAGGAGGATGAATTAGGTATCGAGAAGTCGAATTGAACGCAGGAAATGAATTAAGAAAAGCGATCAATAAAATGACTGAAGACGACTTATAGAGAAGGAAGTTGAAGAGACTGAGATTGGTTATCTTTGTGTACCTTTATAAAATGCCAAAAACGTTTAAACATTTAGCCAACAGAAATAGAAGTAATGTGTACTGCGGCGTTAATGTTTTCGTACATGCATAGTTCATAAAATGATTCTGGCTTCAAATGATAATCCATAGTTCAAAATTTAAACAAATGTTTTACGTTAACACCAACGCCAACAGTACAAATCTGAATTTTAGTCAAAACCGGAGTCTGAAAACATATAGTAATAGGATATTTTTTTGAGAATGTTTTCTATAACCTCTAAAGAGCAATTAATTTATAATAATAAGTAAAAATGTGTCTAATTTTTCACAAACTAAATCTTATTGCATGCAGTATTCTAATAGTTTCATAAGGTTTAATGCTGTACTGTTAAAATTGTTTTAAGGACAATCAAAGTCAAATTATTTCTCAAAGAATTGTAATATTACGTGGAAAAGGTCTTAATATATCTTAATATCTTTGAACTTCATAGTCAAAGCTTACTTTATGTCAAAAGGTTTCTGTAAGTTGTACGGAAGCTACTAAACAAATTAACAAATGTATTAAAGGTGCTTACAGTATTTCCTGTCAATGCACTTAAGCTGTTTGAATAATCAGTATGTAAAAACCTAACGAGTTAGAAAACTAGAAACTATTCATCATTCAGAATGCTTTCACGATGAGATCTCTTTTTATGATTGTTTAAATTGCTAGGATCCGAAAAGCTCTTACTGCAAATCGTGCACGGGAATGGTTTTACACCTGTAAAAATGTCAATAAATGTATTAGCTCTCATTTAAAAGAAAAATGTATTTAACTTGTGATTTTGAGTAATGTTGAGACTGGTAATTAAAGGTAAATACAAGCAACTTACCATTATGCCGATTAAGATGCATCATTAAAGCGTATCTCCTATTAAACCCTTTCTCACAGTGTGCACAGGGAAATTTTTTACTCGTGGAATGTGTTCTTGAATGGGCAACTTGGTTCCCCTTTGTAGAAAAGGAAGCATTACATTCATCACATTTAAAAGGTTTTTCCCCAAGATGTAGTTTTATATGGGCCTTTAGTTCAGACCCTTTGGAAAATCTTTTACTGCAAAATTCACACTCAAAAGTTACAGAGTTGCATCCTTGCTCGAAATGTTTCCTCCTTCTTATTGCACTTCGAAAACCAAGACCGCATTTTTCGCACCGCATGTTACTTTTATCTAACACCAAATCATCTTCTTGTTCATGAGAAATCTTAAATTTGCAAATTTCTTCATGAGCTCGCAGATTTGATTTTGTACTAAAAACTCTTTGGCAAAAATTGCAAGAAGGATTCTTGACTATTTTCTGAACTTTTTTTGGTAGTTTTGGACTACTGACTTGACTTTCCTCCGAGGAATTTATTTCTTTTGTCGAAATGCATTCTTCATCTTTTTGAGTGGACAATATACATACAGAGTCAACGCCTGCTGATGCTTCTTCTGAATACTTGGACTGTTCTTCACAGAAAATTTCTATTTCAGATAAAGGCTTAGAGGAAAGATCGCCATGAACGTTTGAGATTATGTCTTGGATTACAGGTGCTTCTAGGTCTACTACACTATTAATCTGATCTACATAGTCAGGAACAGGAGTACATTTTCCGCCTTCGGATTCTGGCTTGGAGATTGATATGTCTTCTTCAATCGAGGTTACTGCAAGGGTAAAACTGTCGTTTAAGTCATGTTCACTTCCTGAGGGATTGTAATCTTCCTCGCTTTCATGTGTCACGTTTAGCGTCACATTCGTTTCAATCATTGCAATTTCATCTTCTTTTTCTCGAATGTCATTCCAGTTTTCTACTTCGTTATTCGAATGTTCGTTTAGAAGGGATTCCTGGGTATTGACTGTGCCACATTCTTGCACGTTGTCACGAGCTATGGAGAACATATTTTCTTCATTTATAGGCACTTCAGTTTGAGTAGACTCGTTTTTACAGTCAAGTCGATATGAGATCGGATTATTGGGATAGGAACTTGTACCACATGCATTGTTTTTGAAATCACTTGATTCAGAGATTTTTTTAGTGGTATTGCTTTGGACTGAAGTATTTAATGATAAATGATCCTTCAGCAGAGTGACGGTAGAGGATAGCTGTCGCTCTAATGAATCTGCTAAACTGACCAACTTGGCGCAGCGGAAGCACAAGGTCACAAGATCTGTCCCTCGATGACCTGTTTTGTTTTCGTCGATATCAGTGAGATTTTCACAAGGGATTCTTAAAATAACGGCTAGTCTTGAAAAGCTTATCATTTCCTGATTGGCAATATTAGCATTAAATACTTTCTTCTGGTGATTATTAAAGTCTTTCATTTCATCTTCAATTCCGCCTATTTCTATATCGCCAGATGACACGCTTATATCTAGATCTTCAGCTGTTATGTCTTCATCTATGTTTTCTAGTATTTTAGCTAGTTGAGGTGATGTACAGTCTGCGATTCCAGCTGGGTTTTGGCAAATGTAACATTTACTGTTAGCCGAACTGATTCTTCCAGACTCGCATAATTGACTTATATCTGCTTTAATAGTACTGTTAATTTCATCCTCATCATCTTCAACTACAGAAATTAGCTCTCGATCTTCTGAATTAATGCTATCCCCTGATTCAGACTCACATGATGAATCATTATCTTCCTCTTCCGAAGAACAACTGGAAGATGAAATCTCGATTGAAACTACTGTATCGTTTTCGCTACAAGATTCCCGTTGTCTTTGATGCGATTCTTCAGCCTTCTTACTATCACAGGGTACATGGCCTACTGGGAAATCATTTCGGATTCTACTATCCGTATTTCCATAGGATGAAGGATCAGTGAAAGTTACTGGAACATTTGGGGAAGGTCCAACATTTACTGAGCAACTTTCGAAAGAAGAGGTTGTGGTACTAATTCCAGAATTACAGACCACATTTGACGTTCCATAGTATTCTGATGAGGCAGATGCTGTTGGCCCTGATTGAGAACTTTGAGAGTATGGGGTAGGATAATTATATGGGTTGTACTCATTTCCCCACGGCCCGCATTCCGGAATAGGTGAAAAACAAGGTATAACTGACGATGGTCCTTGGGTATAAAACAGTGGAGGAAAAACATGAGGTCGGGAATTGGAGGGACGATAGTATTTTTCATTTGTTGGCAACTCCAAAATTGCACAAGTTGAACAATATCCATTGTAGTCGCAGGGCTCTATAGGGGTAGCGTTCATGTTTGTAGATTCGCAATTTTGAGAGGTTATCGCAAGTGGAGGAATCGAAATGCCTACGGATGAATTTCCCATAGATAATGAAGCATTGTTTGTGCCATTGTTCATTGAAGGTACTTGAAACGCTCCTCCAGTATCAGAAGTGTAGGAGTATGTACTTATATTTAGAGCTGATGACACCGAATTAGTATTCATACTTCCAATGTTACAATGATAAGGCATCGCATCATGAGAAAAAGGAGCCGAAGTCATTTTATTAGTTAAGTTTTCAATTTGATTTCGATTTGCTTGTAGTACTTCATGATTATTTTCCGTGGCTTCGTGATGCTCAGCAATCCCTGATGTTGAATTTTGAGTTTGTTGCTGAAGCAGTTGCAACTGGCAATCTGGACAATCAAGGGATTCCATGTTTTCCTGCATCCTAGTATTCAAATGCAAGAAATGTCTTATGAATGTAATTAGATTATTACTTCCGGTAAAGAACCCAGAAAATATGATTTCATTAAAATATTCCGTCACTACACGTCACTATGTTAGTGTTTCTTATTGCTTGTTTTTCCAAATTTTGCCAACTTAATTAAATAATTTAAACAAATCGATTGAAGAAATAGAAATGTTTTTCAGTTAACTATTTTTGTAAAAACAAAAGCTTTTGCTACCAAATTCGGAAAATTGATTAGATTTAGTAAATATAGTCTTTGGTAGTATTCTATTTATGTTATCAGTTTTTGTTACTTTAATAAACCATCGAAAATGGAAAAATTGAAATTAAAATGAAATTGGAAAATCAAATATTAAAGCAAATTATAAAAAAATGTATAATTTGATATTGATTAAACTTCTTCTTGGAAAATGTATAACAAAAATTTGAATTTATTTTATTTCCACTGAAAAATCTCACCTATAATTTTATTTTATTATTTTTGTAATATATTAAAACGTCTGGCAGTTGTTTGAATTTATAGTTAAAATAATTACCTGATTTGATTTTGAAGGCTCCAGGGATTTTATATGTACATACTTTCTTTCTCCTTGTTTTTCCAATACCGAAAAGTGCCCCAACGGCCCCAAGTCTCTTTCTAAACAAATAAAACTTAATTATAATTTTATCTTATTTATGTGTTTTGTGTTTCATAATGCCAAATGAAATATCATAAGTTTACATTTTATGAAAAAAAGATTTAAATTATAATTCTACTCAATGCTAGATAAAAAATAAATGAATAGAAAACATATTCACCATAAAATTTTATATACAGTAAAATTTATTTTTCATGATGCATTTCAATCAAAACTTTACTTCCTACTTCGGTTCCTACATAAACAATTATTGAATAAGAATTGGAAAACCCAACATGAGCATTAAAATCAAATAAAGGTAGAATAAGTTAAAGTTAGATAAATTGAAGACCTTCGACTTTCTCTTACTTTCTCCAGAACAAAGTCTTCTAAGTATGTACAAAGTTCATTCAATTTTTATACAAATTCAACAATGCAATATCCCAAACCAAAAGAGTGTTATTATTATTATTATGGTATAAAAATTTGTATCTAGTTCCCTCGCAAGTAAGTGGCTTATTCTAACACATTGCAATTTCATTAGTGAACATGGTTCTTTTCAGATCCACAACACCTAAATCCATACTGCCTCTGCCTGCTTACTCACCTACTGCATTCTATTACATACTAAAAGATTCATCATATTGAAAAAGCCCCTTTGAAGAGGCTCTACATCATTATTATTATGCAATACTAACTAAAGATAAGTCCATTGCATTGTTACAAAGTCCTCTATTCAACCCACCACACACTGTACTATGAGTCCATAAGTCTGTAAATATTATTATTATTATTATTATTATGGGCATCCGGACTTATTCAGTGTTTCAGAGCATTATAAAAGGGGTTCGGATTTAGGTTGACCTTCCCTCAGGGGAAACTCACCAGCATTTCTAGCCTCTTCGAACTGGTCTAAAAGCAAATATTTTTTGTGCGAGATGTTTCAACTATCCAGGAGGAATCCCATGTAAAAATGTAAAAGCCAAAAGAAGAGCATCATCATCATCTTCACCACTCCATCCACAATGAGGTAGTGGTGGTAGTAGTAACAAGCAGGCTCAAATAATATAAAAATGTCCATAATAAAGCCCAAGTCTACTTTCTTTCAGGTCTGCCACCACTGCCACCACCACTACTACTACTACTACTACTCCTATATAATTCCAAGCCTTTAGAACTTTCTACTTTTCTCTTTACTTTCTCCTGTGTCCTAAGGTCATGTAAAAGCAGGTAGAGAATGACATGCTTCTGCTTCCTATAGCCCTACCTCACCACAACTATTAAACCCAAAGGCTTCACCCATCCACTAAAGTAAAAAGTTCTGACAAACTTTATTTAGACATTGGTTTCGGCCCATTCACATCATCACAACTCACACAAGCCACTTCATTCCTAGTCCATGTTCTCTTCATTGTGGATCAATCTACAAAAATACAGAAAAACCCATAGTACACAATACTCCTTCATTTAGACCCATCTTTCCATCTCCATCTCAATACATATTTAGTTAGATATACATGTTTCTGGCAGTAAAAAAAAATTATCTCATTCTTCTCCTTTCAGTCCTTCTTATTTCTTGTTGTGGTGAACTTGAAAGTAAATAAGCCCATAATTTCTAACATGTATAATATGTGTAAGTTGTAGAAGTGTACAGCATATTAAGAATTCTTTTAGTCGTGTAGGGAAAAGATGCTCTTGAATCTAAATCCGATGGTGAATCTCTTCTCTCTCTGATCACAACTGCCACTGCCACTACAACTTCTACAACTTCTACTACTACAAGTTTGTCATCTGTCCTACCTACCTATTATAATAGCTTTACATTGTAGATTCTACTAAAACCAAAGTAAAAAAAAGATAAGCTTTACTATAAGCTAAGCTTGTGCTGGCTGGTGGTGGTATTAACTACTCAATCCTGACTGACTGTAAGTAAGTGTGTGTGTATGGATGTGTATTCATAAATATTAAAATATATTATTTCACTGGGTTTCTCGTCCTTAGAACTTGTATTGTTACTCTGGTCTGCGGCTGCTACACCTTTTCCTGGCTGTAAAATATTTTGTATTTTTTATACGAGTACAGGACGGACGAATGCGTACGGTTACGGGAGAAACATTTTAAACGAGTTCACCAGCAGTTTTAGTTTGTAATAAACACAAGCAAGAAAGATTTAAAGTTAAACGGAGTTAATAAAGAGAGGCAGAGGGAATGATGAGGGTTTAGTTTAGAGAAGTTTGATTATTGAATAGAGAAGGCATATTTATAAATGGACTTCAAAGAAGAGATTAGTTGTGACGAGTGGATCTACGGCAATTGTTGGGTTCAGTTTGAGTAACTAACTGACACAAACAATATTGGACAAATTAATTGTTTCAAACATGGTTTTCAAAATTAGTTGAAATTTACGAATTGGGTTTTTATCTTTGTGCTTTGGGATTTTTATCCGTTGTTGTTATTATTTGGAAGTCGGATTGCTAGCCAAAAAGAGATTTTTAGGCTTTCTACCTCTCTCGCCGGACTCATTTAATTAATTAAACCTCAATTACCAAAACTTTTAAAAAGATCTATTGATTGCGATTCTCATATTTATTTGAGCTGGATGGAATCATAAGAGTTTACAATTATCAAAAGTATTTTTAATCTAAAAGACTACCTGCAACCTTACATTTACATCATCAAGCCAAATTTAAAACGTTCTATGCAACAATTGAAAGCATTTTAATGTTTTTCAAGTGATTTATAAGTAAAGTTATTACTATTTAAGTAAACAAGTTCGTAATCTAAGTGAAATAACAGCCAAGGTCTCATCATATACTTTTATCGGTATTATCCACACATTTACAATATAATAAACGAAAGCAATATATTTAGAAACATAAAATAAACCGAAGTATCAACCTTAAGTTAACTGACATTCCATTCCATTCATCAAACATTCATTTTTAAGGGATAAAGAAGCGTCTGTTTGCAAATGATGAACTAGAATTAAGACTTGCTTGATTTTTTTACCCGAATAATTATTGCGAGTGATTTGAATAGATAAGTGACGTTAATAAAAACATTTTATTCCACGCCGTATCTTCCTTCCAGTAAATAAGTAAGAGTTGGAAATAAATAAAACTATTGACGACTTGACAAGTTGATTAATAATGTCAGTTCCTGTACCAGAATTAAGTGTTTGATCGATTTTATTGTCACTAAATGTAAAAAGAAAACAAGAACTAAATCGCCCGTATGTGGTTCAAACAATTTATTAAAGTTTTGGACCATTACCATTGTAAGTGTTCAGCTTGTGACGTGTTTAATATAAAAAAGTACATTGTTAGGAATTCACCATAAAAGAAAATACAGTGCAAATAATTTATCTTTTGAAGACTAAACAGTTGGGTAAGTCTTTTTATTGCTTTATTAATGTTTTTTTGAAATTTTGCAAATTTTACATTTTCAGTATATAGGAATACATTTTATTTTATATTTTCATTTCATGATAATATTGGTTATTTCGCAAAATGCCTTTGCATCTTACATATAGATTGGTAGTTGGTAGTTTGGGTTTGAAGGAGAGACAGTCAAGCTTGCTTATTTAACTCTGCATGTTGACATTAATTTGATGGTTCAATTATATATATTGCGCATTAACGTAAAAAAAATCCAGCTCAGCAGGTAAATCGACAATAGAAATCAAAAATATAAATAAAATTGATTATGTGCTTTATTATGCCAGACTAGATGGACTTGTGGTTGTGAAGTTGAGAGAGGATAGAGAAAATGAGATTCGTATCGTAAACCAATTTGCGTTATTTAATTAAGTTATTCCATTTTGTGGTTTATTAGTTCCATGAGAATCGTTTTATGATGAGTTTTTTATGACATTATTATGAAAAAAGAAAATGAAGTGAACACTTGGTGAATTCACTTAAAATATATATAAGGAAGCTTGGAAGGTACATGGAATTATATTAAGGCTTGGTGTATTTACGATGTGTTTTCACAAACGTAGAGGAGTCATGTGTTCAATTTTATGTCAATTGATTCTCAGAACAACTTAATTTGTAAAGGTTATGTCTCGTGGTGTACTTTATGTTGATTTCAATTAGGTCGTTAAGTATTAAATTATGTTATGGAGTTTGTTCTGGCTTTTTCCTATTGAGGAGGATTATATAGAAGAATCTAGTATTATGTTCATATGTAATTTTTTACTTTCCAGTTTGAACCAATCTTCCATGAGTACGAATAGTACGATTCAAAATGTTTTGAAATCTTGAACAGACTTTTTGTACTTGTAAAAAGTCATAAAAAATCTCTAATTAAAATATGCTGTGTAGTTGTTACATTTTTATTTACAGGATGCTACGTTTCCGTAATTAATTAATAATTTAACATGGGCAGAAGATAAAGCAATGAAACACACATGCATGAGTCCTTGAAGTTAAAAGCACATGATGAAAACATACTAATAATATTTTAAAGCATAAAATGAAATTAGAAGGTTGGAATAATATTCCCCGAAAAATTTTGCCCAGTTTGAGTTAGACGGAATCTAAACAAAAGCACATGGATAGGAGCTCATAAATATCATAAAGGTGTTCAAGTTTTAGTATTTGTATTTGCAACTTTGCAAGTATTCTGCAGTTGAATACACTCTCATTTTTCGCGTCCCCTTGTTTTTTACAAGAGGTTAGTCAATTATTTATGTGTCAAATAAAGTAAACACTATAATCCACGGAGTTTCATACATGCAGTTGTGTTATCTGTCCATGGAATAGTGTCATGGCTGTGTGATGTGATGTATGAAAGACAATTTTTCCAGCCTCGTGAGTCGTTGAGTCACATAGAACCCGGAGTAGTAAATTCCATAATTTGTGGTTTCCTTTTTTCATTCATGTAAATTTCATATTCCGAATGTACCATATTTTTTCTAACGACCAGAGATACCAACTAGGTACAGTTAGGTTTTTTCTATTCTAAGCATTAAAAAGATAACTCAAACAAAGCAGAGGATGTTTACTATATGTAAGAAGAATTAAAATATTTCTTGGAATGTCATTCATATCATATCTGTCGTGGTCGGTTGAATTGTATTTCATAAAAGTGTAGAATTATTTATGTAGAACTAATAATATGGTTCATACGCAAACTTTACTTAAGTAAGTTACATAGCGTCCATATTACATATGCATAGTAAGAGTAAGAACACGTAAGCTTTGTTTAACTTTTAAATGTAAACAATCCTCTGTAACAATATCTCAGTGGAAAAAATGTGACAATGGAATTAAATTAGAAAAAAATATGACAAGGAATGCAGGGAAAAATTTATAACGATTATTTGTACTAACGTGTTAAAAACATTTAGCATTATTATATGTTAAACAGTAATTCAGTAATGTAAAACTCAATACCTTATTGTGGGTTGTACTATAAGTAACTAAAATATTTATTCGCAAGTAAAGAGTAATAAAGGTAAGTTATATGGAGTACATTGTAAGCTGTAAAAAGGTTCATTTATAATTCAATTACAATGTGTAAACCCTCGGGTCCGAATTGATTGAAATTTTACAAAGCTGAAAGTACGAAAGTAGACCTCTAAAGAATATTAAAATTTAGAACATGAAAATGTAACATCCGTTTTATCAAACATGTTACTACAGGGCAGAGGGATGCCAATTGGAAGATCAAAAGATTCTCAAAATTCCATAAAATGAGAAAAATAATTTCAAATTCTGTTAGACTGTATTTGATGTAGATTTTATAGATATGTACAAATACACAACATAATCTGTTTTATTGCTCAGTATTCTATTATAATCTCTTTATTCATGGAAATTAATTAAGCTACTACTAAAAGTTAGTATCATACACCCATCAATCATTCAAACTTAACGAAGTACAATCATTTTAATTACACACGTACACCATAATCAAAAGACTTTCAAAGACTTTATTTCGAAAGAAAACAAAACAATTTGACGTGGGAGGCATCTCATAGTACTTTTAGGCTTTAGTTAATCGATTTGTCAATAATTGAACATTGTGAACAACGTGATTCAAACAGAGAATAATTAGTTTTTCACCTATTTCTACAAACTTTACACTGGGCTTACTTAAACTGGTTTATTTCCAAGGGTTTACACAATACAAAAATAAAGAATAGAAAACCTAACGATGAGATGATGTTTCTAAAGTAAATGAGTCAATTGAAGAGTTCTATTCGTTGAGCTAATCGTATACAAGGGAAAGGCATGAATCGCGTGTGTTACTTTTTGTGTGCATTGAAATCATTTATCTAATCATCTTCTTGACCTTCAGAATGTGTAAACTTTGAGGATGTAATCCATGTATTATTTTGATAAATAGATACACAATCCACTCTTTATAAATTTCCGACTCAAAAGAATTTACTTTGAATCATCCAAAAAATCCATACAAAATCCTCCCATATAATCACATTCCTCATTTAACCTCTTTTTAGGTTTCCAGTATTATTTACAGAATTAAAGATAACAGAATAAAAGTAGATAAAATAAGAATTTAACAGTTTTTTTTATTTGTATGTGTGATTGAAAATTAAAATGAAAGGCTTTTCTGATTGATACCTGCCTACACGTTGACTCACGTCATCCCTAATATTATTATTATTACCGAATGTTCATAAGAATAACTCATTACTTAAATTTTACATACTTACTACGACTACGTCGTTTGATTTACGTGTACGAACGAATGTACAATAATAATAAATGGTCATATATAAACTAGAAAAAGAAGTTATCTTCTTGTGCCATTGCATTGTATTTGTAGCCCATTAGAACATGCCTTAAAAAAGTACAAATAATGAAATAATACAACCAGTCCGCCTGCCTTTAATGCGAAGTACAATGCATAAATATTTTGAGCCTGATTCTTCCACTAATAGCAGCAGGACTAGTAGTAAAAGATTGACTCTGTAGTAGTTGTAAATAAGTTAGTTAATAAAAAAGGTAAAAAATTGGGTTAGAAGTATTTAAAAGGCTTCATAAAATTCAGGTTGTTGATTAGTGGGCAAGTGGGCACACATCAACATTATTATTGCTCGTTTATTCACACTAATTCAGAAATATTAATTTTTATGGATGTAGCAATCCCGTAGGTAAATATGACATGAAGCTCACTGTACTTTACCCAAGAGATATTAACAGCTAAACAACTTAAGTAATGGAATGTACTGAAAAAAAGGACCCAACCCATAATAAATATAGAAAGAAGTAGTTGCATGATCACTATTGTTAATTATTATCAGTCGGTTGACATATTTCTTTTCCTTAGTTGCTAACAAGCCTTTAGCTTATGGTATGTTGTTGAAACTTTTTTGTCTTTTCAATCTAGGTACTTAAGTCTTTGCTTAGTTGCGAAAAGTGAAATTGCTACTCGAACCTTCATCATGTATAATATCATAAATGATGATCTTGCAAGATCATCATGATTTTATTGATTATTTTATTTACTTCTATGAACTATTCAAATACACGAGAAGGCTGAGGACAAGAAGTAGTCTTCTTGTTTTCGTGTCCAAGTGAGTATAAAATAAAAAAGGATGACATTATTATTACTTTTTTAACTTGTGTATTGATCCATCCCATACAAAAGACCGACCATAATAATAGCGGTCAAGTCAAGAATCTAGAAGAAACTAGTTATTTTTCCAAACTAATTATTGGTTCAGTTTAATCTCTGATTTTTTAAAAAAAACTCAAGTAATCTTTGAATTCATTAAATTAACTTTTAGACCATGTATCTGAAAAATATTTACAAACGATGTACAAGAAAATGTTACCATCTAAATCATCAAATACCGGTCACAGATACACACACTGAATTAATTTCTTCTAAGCATCTTTTCCTTCCTACCGTCGTAAATGTAAGCGTACTTCTCTACATTATTACCATAGTATAAGAAATACTATGTATAAAATATTATTATAGTAATGAATGAATGAAACTACAAATGAGATTTTTGTTGTAACTGTAAAGGACCTCGGGTTTAGAAGGGTTAAAATAATATCTAGGTGTAGACGGACAGGTTGTTGCTCAGTAAACAAGTGAGGCTCAAATTTAAATGCTTAAACTGATGAAGATGATGAAGACGTGTGAGGAATTTGTAACTAGTGGAACCGCATACATCTATCTACTTTTAAAAATTTGCCAATTTACTAATGGATTCAGAGACTCTTTTCCACTATAAAATATTCTACACATACGTATTATACTAGGAGGGGTTCCATACTTTATAAAATGAAAAACCTTTGATCATCAAAAAGAGATGTTGGTGGATGATGCCCAATGCCCAAATGCCCATCCTCGTAATATTTTATACAGAATTTATACTATACTACACAACTGTAGCTGCATTGCAGTTTTACCTTCCTTAAATAATAATAGTTGTAGTACAAGATATGATAACACCTTGAGTTAATACTAGAATATCTTTTGGAAAAAGAATTGCAAAATTCAAGGAGGATTCTCCTCATACATATTATATAGCTACATCATATCATGGTCGTGTATGATGGGATGAGGATGATGATCATATCTTTCCGTTTGAGTTAGCAGTAACTGACTTAACTAACTGTTTTGCATTAAAGGGGAAAGAAATTTAATTCGCATATGTACACAAGTGCAAATACTAGTTTGTAAGCTTTTATACAAAAGTTGAGGACTTGAATTGCAGTAGTAGTACTGTATCTTTTATATTTAAGAGTAGTTTTGTAACTGGTTCGTAGGTATCTCGTACTTTTTAGGTATGTTGATGGATCATAGTTTAGTTGACGCTTAGTTGCTGATGGGTGAAGGTAACTTAAACAACTGTCGGACCATCCTCTTCATGAGTTATTAACTACATTAGTCAGTTTAAATGGGAAAGCTTGATCAAATTAGACAAAATAAAATATAATCTAATCAATCTACTTGCTGACTCATATTTGTCAACAAAGGAGATAATCCGTCCATCTCGGTTGTTTTTTAGCTTTGATGATGGTGACAGTCAATTCACAAGTGTAGCAGTAGTAAAGATATAAGAATAGTAGAAGTAATCAAAGTAAATCAAATCTGTCTCGCCTATTCATCATGATCAGTTCGTTCTATTACCCTTATAGATGTGGAAGTATGGGGCGTGTGGGGCTTAACGCTGTAACGTCTCTAGATTAGACCTTGGTTCATCCCGTGTGTACTACTACGAACTTGTGTTGTATAATTTAGTAGTGGAACTAATCTTAAGTTTAACATATTTATTTTAATAATAATCCCTGTGTGGGAGTGGCATTTTTGTTTCTTTCATTAGTTTATTTACTATATTTCATGACCAAAGCTCTCTTCTGGACGAAGGTATAAGATTCGATTCTCTCTCTACTTCTCGTACAGTGGGATATATAGCCAAGCAATTAAAAAAGTTATTTAGATGGACATTGATCGTTGACCGTACTAATTCACATTGTACAAACACATGGAACTATAAAAAAGAATTTACGATTTATTTTATTTTCCTTTTTATGTGCAATTGTAGTAGCATCTTATAGCCTTGATATAAGATTGGATTAATGTATTTACTCAAGCCGTAATAACTGATTACACAAAAAAGAAACGGGATTTGTCCCAGTAGTCTTGGGCATAAATATCGTATTGAAGTTTTATGATACAAAAAGTTTCTTCAAGAGTGGAACTGAAAAGTGCTTGTGGGCTTTTAGATAAATAAAAGATTTATTAAGTGCTCAAGTTTTTAATCTATTGACATCTTGAATCATGAAGGTCTTGGGAACGGATACCATGTCGCATCATAGTGAAGACGGTATGCTGATAGCGTCCAGTGATTCCTTCTGGGAACCAGGGAATTATAAGAGGTAAGCTATTGATTATTTTATATTTTTTTGGGCTCTGTATTTTATTTTTATCAAACGTATGAAAAAAACTGCATGCCACTCAGCAAGCAACCCCTTGTAGATAATATCAAAGGGGAAAGTCATAAGTGCCAGGTCAGTAGGAGTAACTTAAAAGCAATCGAATGTTCTTTTAATTGGCAAAAGTATAAGTTACAAGAAAAAATTATAATTTTACCCTACGCAATGTAGTAGATAGTCATTGTTCAAAAAAAGTACATGTTTCCCTGCGACTGAAAACGATAGGGTTTGATTTAAAATGACGTCATTTTCATAACTTAAGATAAAATCTTTAAAAGTGAAGGTGAGCGCATCATTGTTATCTAAAGGCTTAATTTAAACTCAAACTGACAATGAACAAAAGTGTGTATTTGTATTTGTTCGTTGGGTGAGAAATAGGTAAGGATGTCATTTTCATTTAATATGGATGGCTCATACAAATACACTACTTAATACTTGAATGGGTGTTTAATATCAGAAGCTTTAATCACTTTTAAACTGTAGTAGACAATGCATAGAAGAGAATTGTATAGTTTAAAATTGTGTGAGTTTCTCATTACGTGAATCCCTTGTACAATATTTAAGTGTATATATGAGGTTTGACGGCATTTTTCTTCTCAATGGATTACTTTAGTTATGTAAAAACAAAAAATGTGGTCAGCTGTCAGTGCATAATATTGGTCTGAATAAAGTGAAACTGGTTTTTATCATTTGGAGGTCAGAGTAGAGTTGTAAAGAAGTTTGAGTCCTTCTGGTTTTATGTTAGATTTAAAAGAATGCATCAATATTAGCAAAGCTAGAAACTAAAAGATAAATCTAAATCTCAATAGCAAAGTAAGAAATAATATTCTTGCACAATAATCTTTGGTATACAGTTTTAGTAAATTGGCTTCTTCGCCCATTGCTTAGGTAGATTTTTTTCGATAATAATTACGTTATTGTGCACGGTATAGAACAGAATTCTCGGAGATTATAGAAGCAATTAAGTTTATTAAATTACACAACCATAGGCAATCATAGTATGAGTAATTGGGAGCATTTTAAACTGATTTTTTTGCAAAGTCGTCGTTCGTGATCTCGTGAGCAAAACTTTGAGATGCATGATATATGCATGGAATATATATGTATGGTATGCGTAGTTAATTGAATTGTATGGAATTCCTTCATTTCTTAAATTGTATAGATACAGACTGATGGGAATACTCTGTTTTTCTCAACTAAATAGGTAAAGGGCTGTTAAGGAATGATACTGTTTTACTCAAGCTGGCAGAGTATTACATTTTAGCAAATATCGATTTCATCAGAAACAGAAGAATTTTTATAAGGAAAAAGGAAATATTTAGAATAACACTTTTATACTTGGATGAAACGGAATAAAGTAGGAATATGTTAGCTTAATGATGTTCATAAAATAAAATTCTCCAGAGAGTTTTCAAGGTGAAGGACGAAAAATATCCCATATAAATTGATATCATACTTATTTGCCACTACATTACACTGCATACAATAAACATATTTCTACTACTGTTTGCTGTCATTTATGATTATGACTTTCCCTTCTGTTATTTCTGCTTCTGAATAATATCAATTTTTTTGCAATTTATTCTACCTACAGTAGGAATATTATTGAGTTGATTGATAGAATAATATAAAAATACAAATATGAATAATAAAATATAATTCAGTAGGAAAAGCAGACAGTATGCAAGGACGCAATAAACATTTTATAATACCTAGACATCCTAAATGTTAAGAAGGATATAATGGAGGACGACAATAATGCATCTAAATAGTATGGTAACATTTTCAAATCAGTTTTCCTATATTTATTGTTGGCCAAAAGTCAAAAACGTAGTGTCATTTGAGGCGTGCTGAAATTATAGATTATTGCCACCGCATTGCTGACTACCTGAAAATTTTTAATTCAATCATCAAGTAATCCATTGTACAAAACGAAATCATAATTCATTACAATACAACAAATCAAAAGATGCATATTATTGGAAACAAAATACAATATAGTATCTACGCTCAGAAAACAGTGCAGGTTCAGTTCATTTTCTGTTTCTGTCTCAAAATTAAGTACACAAACGGAATTCCATTTAATCGAGATTTTTTAAGCTCAGTAATTTTAATAATTTGTTACTTGTAAGGAAGACCATTTTTTTTCAACTCCGGGCGTCAATTTCATCTTCAGCTTCTACATAAGTAATTCACAATTAATTCAGGAGTAAATTGGAATTGAATTAATATATTCAATATACTGGCAATTGGCAAATTACTAACATTGAATTTTTCCTTTTCGTTCCACACGGTTTAGTTTAGCTTTTATATTATATTATGAGCGATCATTGATTCCAATTTTACGCTACATTAAATTAAAAGCGGAAGAAGTAGCACGAAGAAATGGAAAAAAAGAAGTCGATATTGGCCATATTTACTTTGTCATGAGCTTTCATGAGAACAAAGTCAAAAGAAATAATATATAGGCATTTTTCAGTTTCATTAACTTATTCATTGAATTTCGCTCAGAGCTAATTAGCCGATGAGACCAATATTATATGAGAACTGGGCATATTCCCCTATTTTACTACAGTCGAACACTCCCATTATTGCTTGCCATCATGTTTCCATCTCTTCAAAAGGACTCTGATGATGTTCAGTTCAAGGTACATACGGCAATAAATGGGCATGGGTATATCACACCATTAGGCATTAGAGGTTCATGGCTTTTACAATATTGAATACATTTATTTGCATACATGGCAAATGATGGCAAAAAAACTATCCATGCAAATGAGGAGTATGAAATTGTTTTACAAATTTTGCGAAGCAGGTCAATTTATTGAGTAGTTTGAATGGGGACGATGCCCCATGGTGTATTAATAAACAGTTTCTTCTGGGGTTGTTGAGTGCTTGATGACTTTTTGAATAAACATTTCGGTTGAATGTTTATGTTAATAAATTGAATAAAGCAAAAACAACGCAACGCAACGGTCAGACTGATATGCATAAACTGATACTGACTCTTTGGTCTAATTTAATTACTTGGTGTTACTTACTACACTATACTACTACTGGTATTAAATCATGTATCTTATTGATGGGACTTTTATCTTCAGGACAACAAAGAGAATTGAAGATGGGTACAAACTGTGCAACGACTTGATGGCACTTGTTCAAGAACGTGCAGAAATAGAAAAAACTTATGCAAGAAGTTTAAAAACCTGGTCAAAGAAATGGGCTGAAGCAATAGAAAAAGGTCCAGAATATGGTACAACTGAAGCAGCCTGGAAAGGAGTCCTTGTAGAGTCTGATAGACTGTATGATCTACATTCAACAATTAAAGATGACCTCCAGAATGAAGTTGTTAACCAAATTCGAACATGGCAGAAGGATACCTATCATAAGGTAATGCTTAAAACTATCTTACGTTTTATGTCAACTCTTGAGAATTCACTTTATGTCTCTTTTAGTCAAAACTTCATTATATAAAAAATTGACTTATGAATAGAAAATGGAAAGAGGGCTTTTCATGTCCTGGAAAATTCATTTAACAACGCTCGTCTTGCAGCCTTAGAGCATAATGCACTTATTCCTTACATCCTATTCCAAATCCAATTTACTTGCAAAAATTTTGCATATTAAACACTGCCGACTCCTAGTGCTAAGCTTTTTAGGCCATTTCATCCAGAAATTTAAGATTAGCCGATTTTTATGTTCTCGTAAATGGATTTAATTTCAGATACTGTTGAAAGTGACTGACCAGACTTATCTTTAGGAACAGTTCATAATGCATATTGAAAATAATAAAAGGTTTCTTCTTCTTGTACGTCTGGGTTTTATTTTGAAAAAGATAACATTTTGCATAGTTAGGTGTAGTATGACTAAACGATAAAGATTGGAATTCAGAGATAATAATAAAAATACATTATCATCACGTAGAAATTTAGCTAATGCTCAGTTTACTGTGTCAGATTTCAAGTTTTTATGATAATGTGCTGACAAATGGTTCACACATGTTGTTCACATGTTTAATTCTGAATAATTTGAGATTGATGACAGTTGCAGATTTTAATATTTTTTCAATAGTAATTTGAGATATTCCATGCAATTATATATTTGACATGAACAGTGAAGAAGGAATGGTGAGAAAATCCGTTTCGGATTTTGTGCTGAGTGATCAAGGACAATGAGATGAAGATTATAAAGATGTTTTTTAGTAGATTATATTACGGTGATTACAAGAGTAGAGTGTACTTAAAATTGCATTCCACCATGTCATGAGAAGCTTTGCCAAACGATTGTTTAATGCTTAAAAATAAATATGTATTGCAGACTGTCATGAACCTAAAGGAGAGGAAAGAGATGGAAGATTTATTCAAGAAAGCTCAAAAACCTTGGGCAAAAATTTTGCAAAAGGTAACCAAGGCAAAGACAGACTACCATAATGCTTGCAAAAATGAAAAATCTGCTCTGAATCAAGAAAGAAATGCAGCAAGTGATTCATCTCTGTCTCCTGACCAGGTAAAAACCTTATTTACTTTTTTGAAACGTTTTATATAACTCTGTTTATTCGAAGCTCTTAAAAAATGCACAAACATGAGAGAACATAATAAAATTCAATTGAGAACTTCACTTTGCTTCGTACTCCAAAATAATAGCTTCTATGTATCTAGTTCAAGCCTTCAAGTACCTTGCTTACAAGTAAAGTAGAGTGCAAATACTTGGCAAAAGCTTTCACCAATTTCACAGACAATCGATCCGTTCTCAATAAGCAATGTAGAACATTCGTGCTTTCAACTGTGTACAAGTCCCTCACAGAACTAACTTAATGTTAAAGTCTTATTCAACTTGTGTGTGTGACATGAAAGAAAGTAACTTGGACTCTGATAATAAAAAGCGTTTCACTTCACGGGCTCGCTACACGAGCAAAATAAAATGAACTCTAACATCGATATTAAATGTCAATCGAAGACGTTAATTTTCACAACCTGTCATTCCGCTCTCCATGTTTTTTTTTGTTATGGGGTCCAAGAAAGAGCTGCCTACATACATGGGTTATCACACCATATTGCAAATCGCAATGACAGCTCAACTTTGCACGCTTGTCTTAAATATCATTTTTTTCCTTGAGCCAAATCAAATCATCATCATTTTTATTCCTAGCTAGTCATCATCATCATCAAAATCATCCTCTTCATGTAATTATATAATATAATATTCTTGTGTATGTCCTATGAGTTTTTTTTTATCTCAGCAGGTTACCTAATAATTTATATGGATTATCTCTCATCATAAGGTTTAATCCTATGTTACCACCTACTAGGAGCGTTTACACTCGGTTGCTTCAGGGAGACTATCATTTAGGCACATTCTGATTATTTCCTTTCGAATGATTTGTCAAAACAATAGCCAGGCTAACTGAACTGCAAATTATGTTCATCGAGTTCATTCTGGCTAATCGCAGGTAGTTAGAAGCAGATGCTGATTGTGATTCTTGTATTCTGTGATTGAGTAATTGCATGTAAAACCAGTAGGGGAGTTAACCTGGGCTATTGTGATTTTGATTTTGTATAGAAGCTCTCTCCGAAAATTCTACAATCCTTTGATTTCACACACCGAACAGCCAAAGCAATTACATTTGACTTCAGGGCTGAAAGAAAGGTTGAGAGGTTTTGGACTACAAATACTTTTCAGCGATTCAATTTCTTTTGAAACCTAGACCCAGTGGTAAATAAAGGTTATGCCTAAAGGACATGAATGAAGATATCGATATGGATGTGGAAGTACTTTCTGAAATATTTAAAAGATTTAAACCTTTCATTTCCTTTAGTCATAGAACAAACATAGAACATTTCTTTTCTGTGATAAAAGGTGTACATTTAATACAGCATTATAGGAAACCACAGATAGTACGTACATAGCTTAACCCTCTTTGGTTAATAGACATTTAATCAAATCTCTTTCCTTTTTTCTGATTTACTTATGAAAAAATAGGTAGAGAAACCTTTTTTACGAGAGGAATAAATTCATGAATTATCAGAAATACTTGAGTCATACATAATTAATTAGGTACGCTTGTATGTTTTTAGTACGAAAACTGTTTTCATAATAATATGAGGAGTAGTATATACTCTGTACTACTTTTAGTTTTAAGAGAGAATGAAATATGAAATCTAGGCTCTTGGATGATGTTCTACATACTTGTTCATCATATTATTTTCACATAAGTTAGTAAATTCTATTAGGCTTTTGCATTTCTAAGGATTTACTGGTTCGTTTCTTCGATGAAGAATGTGTCAGTTAGGACAGGACGGAAACAAGTAAGACAGCGATGACGAGTGGTCCTTGTGCTCGAACTCATTGACCAAATCCTATTCTACTGAAATGATGGTTGATTTAATCATCCTACATAGTCATAGTCAGAAATTATGATAGAAAGCGTAGGAAGTAGTAGGATTGTTGTTGGTAAGAGCTAAACTTGAGAGACAGAGGCAGAGGGTAGAATATTATTATTTTGCTCTTTGAGCCTAAAAAAGCTCTCTGCTTTTGCCATTTGTTCTCTCCGAGCCTCAAAATTTGTTCACAGAATTAGGCATTTCTATTATATTATGCGAATTGATTATTCATAAGACTATATTGTGTATTCATTTTTTGAAGGTATGTATCATATAGGATGTAGATTTTCATATCCTTGTAGAATAATGGAAGAGATTCCTTAGTTAATGCTTTAACTCAAATAATATGAGAAGACCTTATGAATTTTATGCTGATATTTCCAAGGTTTCTCTCAATTCATTCAGTGGCTGAGTTGACGCTTCTATGAATTCCTTTCCTAAAAAGCAATCAATCAATCAATTTGTTCTTCGGTTTTTGGGCGTGTAAAGTCACATTCTGGTCTCATGTTGTATGCATAAATGGAACAATAATACACATACTATATGAAAGTATTGTTCATCATATTCATCTATATTGACTGAACTCCAAGATGAAAACTTTTGTAGAGCTGAAACGTCTTCCTTGAGCCTACACATCCTATTATGCAAAACTTCAGAAAGCAATTACTTTCGTACGCTTAAAGCTAAACTTCTTTGCTTTTACAAAGAAAAAATTCTAAAGAGTTTTAATCAAAAAATACTTCTCAAAAAATCTATTTAAATAACTTGTGAGCACACACAGTACATTACTTTCACTAATAATAAAGAAGAATGTTTAGAGGAAGAAGGCAAACATTTGAAATTACTATTATATTATGATATGCATACAACATAAATTGAAATAGAAATAAAAGTGGTTAAAGGCTGGTTTGATTTCATCCTCAAATTTGAATTATGAAGAAAACTTACTGAAAATGTCGTTGTAAATTTTAGGTGAAAAAGTTGCAAGACCGTGTATCTAAAAGTAAAGAGGAAGTTCAGAAGACAAGAGAAAAGTACGATGCAGCTATTCAAGAGATAACCCAATACAACCCCAAGTATATCGAAGATATGAGAGAAGTTTTCGACAAGTGCCAAGAAATGGAGGCGAAGCGGCTCAAATTCTTTAAAGACGCTATGTATGCAATCCATAAATGCATTAATATCTCGGATAAACCAGAGTAAGTATTCAAAATTTACACTTTCTTTAAAAATTGAAGAAGTGTGTCTAATTAGTTTTTGTGGAAATTTAATAGATTGCCGCAAATATACGAGGAATTTTATCATACAATTAGCAATGCGGATCATATGAAAGATCTTAAATGGTGGTCGAATAATCACGGTGTAAATATGGCCATGAACTGGCCCATCTTTGAGGTAATATTTTGCATGGTTCGAAATTTGTCGTTAGAATACATAATCTTCGGCATGATATTTGGTTTTATTGACAATGTGTCAATCCTATTAAAAATACCGTGAATTTGAAATCTTTTGATTTCAATATAATAAATGCAATTTTATAGTATTTTATAGCAGTTCAAAAGATAAAAGATACCCATCAAAATCTTAAGATGACTTAAATCTTTTTGTCAACTTTTTCAGTTGGTTTCATCATTGTTGATTTCAATTAAGGTTTCTCCTGCAACAAATTGGCTGCTGCTACTACATTGTCTTTATCTGCATATGACTCTTGAGTTTAATTTATAAAAAATTTTAATGATTGGCTCCTAGTTCTTGTTCTTATGCACACAGGCATGTCGATTTTCAAAAGCGAACTTGTGTTTGCTCCCTCTTGCATGCACTAGCTAATTGTTAAATAAGTTATTGAGACATTTCAAATCAAATCAAAATATTTGTGCACATTGATTATCAATAGGAAAATCATTAGTATTTGGATCCAGTTTGAAATCTTCTCTTCGTTTGGCTATTATTAGCGGAATAGTTGTTATTTTGTTATTCCTAAACGCCCTTTCAGTACCAAATGTTCGAAATATAAACTTGTGACCTGGGTCGAACTGTTAGATTTACATTGTTTTATAACATACAATCAGGTAGAATATAGGTGCTACTTGTGTCAACATTTTATTATTGTATATTTGTTGTTTTTTTGTATATTATTTTTTTACATTTCCATGTTCTAAGTGCTAGAATATTCATGTTTGATAAAATGACCACTACAAACGTGTCGTTCATCACTGTTAATGCTATCATAGTTTGTTGATTTTGTTTTGTTAAGTTTGGTCTGATTTAATTCACTAACGTATACATTTAATTTTTTGATTTTCTTGGTTGGATTGGTTTCTGAACTAAAGGACTATTCAGAAGAGTTTAGAGATATAACGAAAAGCAGAATTAAAGAGTCAGTGCCTACTGGAGGGATCATGCTTCTCACACAAAAGCCAGTTTCGGATGACCTCCCTGTAAGAAGAGTTCCACCATTAGTAGCATTTTTCAGTTTTAATTATGCTTTGTTTATTCAGAGTAGTAGTTGTTGTAGTTCATATTGTATAAAAATCAATTTTTATTTGGGATATACGGGTGCATATTATGGGCTTAATGAATGTTGCAAGTCAGCACCTCGTTATCGTTCAATTGTTTAAACTAAGCTTTTGCTTCCATTTGCACTAAAAGTTATATTTTAGCGTTTCAGGCTTTTACTTCCTTGCTCTCTTTACATCTCGCCTAATAAAATAAAAAAAAACTCCAACACTTTAACTAAGTGGTAAAAGTAAATCTACCTGAAGTGTCTGTCACTTCATAAAACGATGCCCACTAATCTTCTCGCTTTATCTTTAACGTGGCACACTTTTTGTACCTCCATCCTAATAAAAATATAACTTTCACATTCAAAATATCAGCAGTGCAGAGGTGGTACTAACATGTATTATTTCCTCTAGAATTTTGCCTGTAAAAATTAACATAGTTAAATGTTGAAAATGCATACATGTATGCATAAGGCTTACCACGATTATTGAATTTCTATTGGAATCAGCCGTAATTTGCTGGGGGGTATTTAAATTGGAAAAAACGTATTTATAGTAATAATAAAATTATTTGGTAGTAAGGAGGTGAAGTTTACATTTTGAAAAATTTTGAACTTTAGGCCGGTGGACCACAAGAACCACCTGCAGTGTTGAGCAAAGCAAGCTCCATAAAATCTAAAGCTAATGGTAATAATGGAGGAGGTGAAGTAAAACCGAAAGTAAAATCGGAACATAAAGAAGAAATTAAGCCAAATGGATCAGGGTAAGGTTTTCCCTCAGAAGTGTAATAATTTGTCTGTTGCCTTCTTCTTGAATGAGCTTAGTCTGCAAAATGGGTAACCGCTGGGGGAATTTCTTAGCTAACACTGTCGAGTTGTATTGAATAATAGTTCATCACTCAACAGGAAAGGAAGTAAGGAAGGAAACCCATTTGAAGAAGAAGAATGGGATGAGTATTCAAATACAGACGGAGCGTTAGTTGACCGGGGAGAACCGGGTATTCCTGTTAGAGCCCTATATGATTACGAAGGAGCAGAGGATGATGAACTGACATTTAGACAAGGTTTCTATCCAAATATTTCTTATTTACGTAATTTAATGAGGCAAAATGTAAATGGTAGTTTATAAATTTGACATTATAATTTTTCAGGAGAAACTTTTGAAAAGTTAGAAGACGAAGATGAGCAAGGTTGGTGCAAAGGAAGGAAAGATGGACGTGTAGGACTATATCCTGCAAATTATGTAGAAGTTGTTCCGTAAAATTAATTATTCAGCTGACAGAGGGGCTTGACAACATCATGCAACCTAAATATTACCTTAATTTATTCATCAGTTTTCATCAATTTGATTCAAGTCATGAAACTATGATCTACGATGATAATGCCGCAGTCAACAGTTGTAGTAGATATGACAAATTGAGACGACTTATTTAGAGTTACTACTATAGCTCTCGATGTAGGTAGATTACATGTAGTTCATTTAAAAATTGTAGCCGAATTTGAATCAAGGGATCGTATCTAGCAATGGAAATTCACAGCTAAGAAATTATTTTAGAGACATGTGTGGTGGATTTCCCCCTTTACAAATTTTAATGTACGTAATACAGAAAAAAACAAATACTCTTAGACTGTTGCCCATTTCTTCTCAAGCAGATATAGTTTTAAAAAATACAGAGACAACATTTCATGTTTGTGCCACGGTGAGATAAGTAAACTCTACTAACTGAATAAGGTAGTAAATGGGTATACCTTGCAGCGATGCAATATCACAGAGATTTTGATTAAAAACCTCACTGAGGTAATAATTAACCTCTCGTCAAGTCGTGACCAGATCACACTTTTCAAGTAAATACGGGTTGTCTTTTCACTGAAAACGAGTCCAAATAAAATTTATATGGCTAATTGTATTTGTAATTGGATCACATTCATACACATAATAGTATTCTCCCTGTAAGTAATTGACTGCACATTCTATTTTATTTCCCTTCTGGGGGACAAAACTTCTCCGATATTAATCTTTTCTATTATTCTCGTAATGAAATATTGTCCAAAGGACCTGAATTAAAATCCATTGCCAGTAATGTATTCAAATTATCTACCTTACACAAATAACACTACACAAGTAGGCACTAGCTAAATAGCATTTTCACGGCAATCATAGTCGTCCTCTAAAAATGCACATCTCCCACTCGTTGTCAACACTGGCGTAGAAACCACGTACGTAGGGTACGTGGCACGTACGGGCCCCGGGGGTCTAGGGGCCCCCTGGGAGGTTA
>JAQGBU010000269.1:0-40711 GCA_034698605.1 Isotoma decorata
ATATTCCCTATACTGCCAGTGCTAAAATTGTTTGAAATAGCATGTTGACAAACGTCAACCGGTCAGTCTAAGAGGGGTTAATCTCCTCATATTCAGCCAAATATATACGCAACTTCACTTACTTTATGAATGCTAAAGGTAAGTTCAAACAAAAAAAGGTTTTTCAATTTGTTCATGAAAGAGAACAATGGCATCAGTAAATTGAAGAGTGAGATTAAGAAAACATCCAAACGTATTATACTAAATTATGGATGAATTGAAACATGTATGATGATGTGGTATAAAATGTCTACTTGCATTGTTGTCTGCAACCACCTGACATGAAAAGGTTAAAGGGTGAAAGTACAAGGGAGTGAGTGAGTGAGATATGTAAAAAACTACATTGATATTCCTTACTTTTTAACCTAACGATTCAAACAAATTTATTTTTTCTGTATGCGTTTATTTTTAGCACTGTCCACGGACATACTACCTTCGGGGCTTGAATTGCATGCAAAGTGACCACTCTCTTGTCTTACGCACATGTAAAAAACCCAATGTATAAAGCATTTTAACATTATTCTAATCGCCACTATCTTAATAAGTACAACAACGACTTTCTGCTTATTATTGCCCTATAATAATTTCAATTCCTGCTTCATATGCCTATAGATATCTGCAACTCGACTCGCAAAATAATTATTTGATCACTAATTTGTATTTTGATCATGTACACAAAAGATTCTTCCATTCTCTGTATGAATACTGGCACATTTCTATTATTATTATTAATAGGAAATAGCTCCTGCGTCAATGAATAAGAAATGAAGATCTGCTTCATAAAGTTCTTTAAAAATGTTAAATGCACTTACATTGTTCCTTCGGGAACGGTCATGTTTAAATTCTGAAGAACTGGCGTTGCTCTCTTTCCAGAGCCATATTGCTTCCAAGCCCCTTGGACAGAAATGGCAATCCGACGTGGGGGTGCCACTTGCATTGTGTTTGAGGGCTTGGCCTCCGTACTCACAAGTGGGGGTGACATAGCGATGTCACGAGATGATGGAGAAGCTAACGCTGACTCAGGATCTTCTCCAAGATTGTTATTCACGTATCTAAGAATAAAAATAAAACCCCATCACATTGATTTAGCAAAATATTTTTCAAGAAATTTACAATGTATTCTACATTAATAGAGTAGGTTAATTTAGAACTAGAGTGTAACAATGCAGAGTAGAAAATATTAAAATTCAGACAAAATAGAAGTGCATGAAAATATAAATAGTAAACAGCAATTTTTCGATAGTAATTACAGGTAGATCAGGGACTTAAGAAACACATTGTCCTCCTTTGGCGAAGGCAACACTGATGAACAACGGTTCTTAAGCATGTTCATTTGATTCAACTTCATTTTACTCTTTTATTTCTAAATGTTCAAAGCTCGTCTATAAATATGATCAAACTCCATGAACTATGAATAAAACAGGAAACAGGTCTCGGAAAGATTCTTAAAGGTAAAACACTATAGACTTCAGGTGTACTTAAGAAGGTCGTATAAAGTTGTACCATAAAACTACTTCTAAACAAGGAAGATGCGGCGTTATCAAAAAAATAGTGAGGACTGGGAAGCAGGAAGGTAACTTTTAACCACAAGTCTCAAATTAAAAAATGAGGCAAATTGAGACTATTTAAGAACAGAAGTAATCTTTGTCTCACACGCTGCAGCAAAATTGTATATCTGTAGTTGTAGCACAGTTAAACAAAGTAAAGAAATACTAAACTGCCGGCTCAAAAAATTCAGAACTGTCCACATGGAAGATCTTCAGGCGACTGTCGTGGTTTTGTCAACTTATTGTAAAAGAAGAAGCTACTCAAAACGGTAAGAAAGGGAAACTAGTTAAGCCTTTTATTTTGAAAGAAGTCCAATCCCTTATTATTATTGCAATAAAGCTTAACTGTCTGAATAGTCTGTAGGTGTGTTGGTTAAGTAAGAAGGTAAAGTGTAATATGCATCCAAAATCCGAGTAATTATGTCTTATGAGATCACAATGTTAACGAAAAAGGTTCTGACCCAACCTTCCGGGGTTTCAATGCAATAAGATTTACCTTGCTTGACTAATTCAAACTATTAAAAGATACCTTGACAATCACCTCGTTACTTTTTATCTTACATAAGGTTTCTTACAGGAGACGAGTGATCTCATGTATTTTAATATCCCTTCCATTTTTCAGTTTTAAACGATAAGATATCAAACGTTAGTACGATACTCTATAGTCATGCACTATTTATTTGAAATATAAATACGGAAACAATTTTAAGGTACTAATTTAATGAAATGACACAACCCAAGGTAGGTATATATCTAAGGAGTCCTTATGCACACACATCTTCTGATGATGGGTATTCTCAGAATCCATACAAAAACTAATATTGTAGCGAAATAAACTTTAAGTATTTACCTGAGTAGCACACGAAGTTGAAATTTTATCCAATTTCTTTGGTATTGATTAAAATTTTAGAAGCACAAAAACACACATAAAATCCAAAATCGGGTATCGAAAAAGAAATCCACGCTTGCACCTTGTTCATAGGAACTTAACAATAATAATAACAAATATTGCGAAACAAAGTAATGCAACTCGTTATCCACCACTGGTAAAAAACAATAGAGGAGAACTAATTGTGTCAAAATGCAAAAGCACACTACCACTACTATCTTGTTAGATGGTGAGTATCCGCATGAGAACTGAAATGTCCAAAACCTGTTACTCGTGCTTAAATAATGTATAAGAGGAGGAACAAGTAGTTAGTTGTAGTAGAGATGAATTAATAATAATGATAATATTCGCTAATAATCAAACTAGCAATGACAACAGCTAATAAAGATGTTGTGGCTCTTATTCCCTCAGGATGTAAGATAGTAAATAAACATTTTATATTGGTATAAAGATTGTTCTAAATTTTTTATATTGATAATAGTAAAAAATGAAGATAGTGGGACAGGTAATAGCTTTTTAAAAAAGAAGACACAGATAAGAGGGAATTCACCCGTACTGGATAGATGCACTTGAGAAGAAGAGAGGATCCTTGTTTGTGATCGAGAAATTTGAATGCTTATGAGATTTTGATTGATTTTGGAACGGTTTTTCATACGCGAGTTTCATTCAATTAAAAAGGTAAAAAGGAATAATGATAGAAGTTTGTGTGGTGGTGGGTGCAGGTGGTAAGAAAGATGATAATGCTAGAGTGGTAGGGTTATCGGTCCCTCTGCCAAGGCTTGTTGTTTGAGAAAAAACCTCGCTGCTTCGGGACAAAAGGTCAATCAAGTTGGAGCAAATGAGTGGTACTCTAGGGACGCAAGGTGGACCACTTTTTTTCCAAATGATCTCCACTCCATTCCATAATCGAATGAAAAGGAAAAGGAAACTGACCGATCTGTCTAAGGCCAGAAGGAAGTCAAACTGACCATGGGCTTCACCACCATCACCAATTTATTCTCATCTATATTATGCATACTTTACTATTATGAATAAATGTCACGGCTCTTACTTACAACATTCTCACACACCATTTCATAATATTCTTTAATGTCTCTCTCACATTAATAATATCCCTTATGTCATGGATTATTTTATCAATACAGGTATACATACATAGGTTTGTGAGGTGTGCAAGTGTTGCTGAATTCTCCATTTATTCTTAGAGTGTCCATCTGGCATGAAGAAAAAACTGGGACATTTTTAGCAAACTGCTTTTAAATACCGTATGGTACATTTTTACGCTCGCTCCAGATTTACTCCCCACTACTACTACTAATCCATGGCTGATGTAGGAGTTGAACATAATTTGAATAATAAGTACCCCTGTCTACGCCTGCATTATCCCTCATCCCAGAATAAAACTACTGTGGGATGAGAATAGAATTTAATCAGAGGTTCTAAAATGCTTAGACTAATTGTAAGCACGACACAGCATTACAGATAATAACTAACTTGGACAACGTCATAATGATAATAATATCGATTCATAATAACCTGTTTGTCTGAATAGAAAGCCTAGTTCTTTGTATTTTTGACATTTAATTTTGAAAACTTCAATTACGAACAAGAAATCAGAAATCGGGTATTTTCCGGACAATGTGTGAAAGCTGGAATATGTCCCAGCTAAACCGGGACGGATGGTCACCCTATTTATTCTTCTCAAGCATGTAGATAAATATGTGTTATTATCTTATTATTATGGACTAGAATACTTGTAGCTATTAGTAAGTGGCTTGAATGTAATACTTGAGACGATAGGGTGTAATCACCATTAAATAGTTTGTTTCTTGTTGCATAATACAACTTTTTATATCCGCATCATTACGGAGGTGACTGGGAAGTAAAGTAGATGCCAAGAAGTCCTTGACACTCTTCAATGCCTCTCATTACATTAAAATACCTACTGATTCAGGTATATACTTTGCTGCTACAACTACTCCTCATACTCATTCACAATTCGCAAATTTATACTAGTTTATAATTATGTAATCTAACTTCTACTCTTGTTATATCACAAGCAAAGTTCCTTCCTCTTATTTCCGGAAATGAATGCAGTAACTCCTAACACATTATGACATACTTGTAATTTTTACATGGAAAACTCACTCAAATTTTTTAACCATAATCCTACCTGTTTACATCTGGAGACTTATTGCTTCATTTGTTGGTTAAATTATAATTGCTATGATGTAAAATTTATGTTGTATATTTCATATCAAACTATGATATGTCTTTGGCTACTAACAAACATGTTACATCATTTTCAACCCCTCAACTCCTGCAGGTTGTTATGATAGATTACTGGAAAAAACTTGATTACTTAAACGGCATTTTTTAAGATATTCTTTTAGTATAGAGTGATGATAAAGCTATTGGTCATTATTTTGCTTTAGAATAAGTTATTCTAATGTTCTTTCAAATAACATAACAGGAAGTGAGATGTTAGTTCTTTACTTAGAAATTAATTAACAGTGGTCAATTCATGGATCGAAGATATAAATATTAACGACGTGTATCATTTTGTTCCCTTAAAGTCGACGTAATTTATACTGTTGAATTCATCCTTTTTATCTCTAATTATATTGCCATACATGATCTTCACCAATAAGGATGATTTTCAGTGGGTCTTAGAAACCTTTAATGCAAGTTGACTCTTCAGCAGCATTGTCATTAACTGCGTGGTTAGCTTTCTTGAAATTATTTAATGCCTCCCTTCAGCTAGTGTTATTACTTTGTGTGGCAGTAATAATACAGTAATACTGTCTCTCTTCAATTAAAAGCTAAAACACTTCTCTTGAAAGTTGGTTTTTTGCATTAGTATTGTTTCATATATACATATTTCTACCTAGGTGCAAAAACAGTACCTTCTCAATAAGTTCTCTATGCTCTGATTCTTACAAGATTTGGTTACAAAACTTTTAGTAACTCATAGAATAAAAAGCCTCACAAATACAAATGCATTTCTCAATCTATCAAACTTCGATACCCGGTGGTCTTGACCTAGTTTTTTTTAATCAGTTTCTTTAATATTTAGACTGACTGGAACAAACTAATACAGGCTTACATTATTCATCTGATAAGGATAATCTATAAAAAACGCATAATACAATAGGTACGAAGGACAAGTTCCTTGAGGTAACTCCTTCAGATAAAGCAAGCCAGTATTAGCTAGTTCCTCACCCCGTGGGTTCCTTTGGCCTCTGGTATTGTTAAATTGGAGGAAAAACAAGTAAATTGAACAAACTGCGTAAGGAATGACGAATAGTGCTTACTGCGAATTTCCAACGCACAAGCCCTTCGATAAGATCGCTTACGAGATCATTGATAATGAAAAATTAGCAACATCAGAAATCAGCCCATGTGCAAGTTAATGACCGTGAGACAACTCGTCCTTGCATCCCTAGCATAGTCATCATCAAGATGTTATCCATCCATAACATTTATGATAAACCAAAAACCTGTTTCACGTCATTTTAATATTTCTCCAACTCTGGCTCTTCTCATATGCCTAGAAATAGTTTTAAGTCTTGTTACTACAATTCCATACTTCTTAGTTTATGATGGCATATTCTCATAAGTTTCAAACAAACTTGAAGTAAGAATCAACTTAGCTAGACTTCCTGTTTTGATAATCAAAAAATAACTATTTTTGTAAATCCAATATAGTATCCAAGTCCCGAAATAGAATAACCTCCAAAATTAAACAGGGTTTGAGCAATGTCACTCTAAACTTACGTGTGAAAAGTAGATAATCTGAGATTAAAGGATTTTAAACTTGAGGGCCATTTTGCTCTGCTCTGGTGTCAACAATAACACCTTTTCAAAAGCAGTGAGACTGAAGTAAATAAATGGAAGAAGGTATAACTCATAAATTAGTAGTTTTATTATGGTTCCAAAATCATGCTATTATGAGTCGCAACACCTTCATCTGGGAGGTCATGTCCCTCGAGACTTTCCATTTCCGAACCAAATGTTTTAAAATAACCCTTTAATGGAAATATCTAGTTTTTACTGATTGTTGGAATCTTCAAACACCTAAGTTTATATGGGATGAAAAAATCACTCTAATTGCACTTGAGAGACCTTGGCCTATTGATGTAAAGGATTAAAAAGTGCTTGAATGCCTCTCTGCCTGCGATAAGATAATGAGGAAGTATGAACACGAGATATAGTATCAAATCAAATGTGATGGTTTATGTTTAAATATCTTTTAAGGGACACAAATGTTGAATCCGGAGACAACAACAACCGATTTTGTAAAATCTAAGTTTTTTAGATGCACTGCGGCACATGGATCGGATACATTCATATCCTAGTTGCCAACAAAAGAATAAAATTGTCTGCGGGGGGGATGTTATTGTGTAAACAGGTGCAATTGCTATCCTCTGTAATATCATGATTCATGAGGGACTGTCTTCACTACAAACCATTATGATCCCTTTAAATTCTTATTTTACAAAAAAACTCAGAGCGATGTTAAGTGATACTTAAATTCGAAGGTCAATTAAATATTTTTTTTTAATTTTGACTTCAAAATCATCTTAATAGCTAAATTTTGATGTATTGAGACATACAGCTGTTCTAAGAAGTACAAAGTTTCAAACTGGGATCAGTTTATAATTTGTGACTATCGCTGGACCCAATCGTTCCTAAATAATTAGCTAAAAATATGAAATTAAGCTGATGACTGCAAAATATGCCGGGTAATCTTTCAACTAAACATTATGATGATCCATTAAAAAGGGAAAATAATACTTCCTATCCGCTGATAAAAGTAACAATCATAAGTGTGACAAGTAGACGCCCATGAAAGGAACTAGACTCTGACTGTTGTCGAATAAATATTTTTACTCAAAAATTAAACCCTGCCGTTTTAAAAACAATTATAGCCACAAGTACTGTGGTATTTCTTAAGCATCAAACCCTAGAAAGATTAATAATCGAAATTTCATAAAAAATGATTTTCCTTTACAGCAGTCAACTTGACGTTATTCTAAACCGGTGGAGTTGGAACGGATGTTAATAAAATTATCTCATTTTAGTTTTTGAAATTTAAAGAGTATTGTTTAATTTTCAGAAGAATCCAAAGCATGCATGAATTTAGTCGCAAAATACTGACGTAGTCTGTCATTTAGGCTCAGGTAGCCTTGAAAGATTCACTTTACCTAGTTTATACCAATCTGGCAGGTCTTTGTAGCTTCCAACCTTGCCCAAGTCGTTTTTAAGATTTATGTTGTAATATTTTAATACATAATTGATTTTCCTATAAATAAAACAAAACCACTTTATTCCAGTTTCATGTACCTTCCCATCTTCCATGAACAGACATTTAGATGCTTACACACTTTAGCAAGAATTAATTAGATCTTTTGTCGCGTTAATCCTTTTACATTTTCATATTCTAGAGTTGATCTATTTTCTAGATTTATAATGTTTCCAGGAAACATTTATTGCTTATCTATGGACTATGTTTTTGATTAAAGAAAACGTATTTTAGTTTGTGTATTAGCCTCTGAACCACCTATACTTACCACTTTACTTGTCTTAAAATTAACTGAAATGTCTAAAGAGACACTTCACATTCTGTGTAAACTATGAGACGAAAACAAGGAGTCATTTTGCGCTATAAGACGTTGACTCTCAAGTCAAACTACAAAGATTTTGATTTCTTGTGCCCAGCACGAGATGATTCCAAAATTGATTGAAAAATTAAAATAATACTTTAATTGGCTCTGAAGTTAAGTAGTGTTCAATGGTTCTGGCTAGTGTGACCAAAAAGCAGTCAACAACACGTGGTTAGTTCTTTCATAATATTTAGCAATTTTACTATTTATTTCTCTAAAATGAGGTTTTATGAACCCCATTGATAAATGCGGAAATTACTTTGAATGCTTACAGAGAACAATTAACCCTGTTCCTGGACTGAGGAGTTATACGATGTTAGACTCATAGCATAAATGTTATTTTGAAAATTGATTTGAGAAGCCAACCTGCTGCAAGCAAGTTAAAGCCTAAAGCTGTTTTTTTGCCTAAACACTTTTGCCCTGAAACTTTTTTTTCTTTTAACTTTTTTGACCGACACTGACGTGACAACAATGATAAAATTGTCTTAGAATTTAGGACAAGAAATTTGAAATTTGGAAGTATGCATAAAGCCTAGATTTCGCCGTTAACAATTTATATACCAATAAGTAAATTAAATTTATTATTTAACGATTTTGTACCCTAATTCTATTTCAGCTTAGTCAGCAAAACGTTTTTACTAATTATTGAAAGTTAATGCATCATTAGTAGGCTCAAAGTTAGTCTGACCCAAAAAATATGAATCTTAATTCACGTAACCAAATCCCAAATACATGTTACATTGCAGTCCCAAGCCAACCTGGTGGATTAATTTATCTTTATCATAAAACAATAATTAAAAAAGGGGTAAGAAGAAAAGAGATGATTGTAAGATCTTACCGAACTCTGGGGCTGTCCGATACCATGATTTCAAGACGGGGCAACGGAAGATCCAATTTTATTTTGTGTCAAGTAGCAATCTAGTAACGCTGCAATGAGTCGGAGACAATATTTTATTTTACCTTACTTTTCCTCAACAACTATAGTGAATGTGAAACGATTGATTTTTACAAAATTAGAATACTTTGTATAGACTCTCTGCACTTTCTAACTTCATTAAACTTAAGAGATATTGAAGAGAATAAATTATTATTTTTCTAAATCATGAATAATTTAAAAGCTCGAATTCTTATTTTTTAATTTGAAATTCTCTTCCTTTTAATTTTAAATGAATTTTTGACAGATGACAAGGTTGCCAACTAACAACTATTGACAATTCATATTACTTCCTAAGTAAAACTCTTAAAAATTCCCATTGAGCAATTTCATTTAAATGATGTATAATATTTCTGATTTAAAGCAAAACAAAAAAAGCTTGTTAGTTCTTTAATTCTTCGCAATAAGAGCAAAAATAAAAAATTGTTTTAGAGTTACGCACTTTTACCATATTGGTAAATATTTTAATTTATCAACACAATCAAAACCATAGGTACCAAATCAACACTTGTAACTTATCTACCTCGTTATCTCGTATTTTGCAAATTATTTTTTGCAACACTCACTTGATCTTAAGTATCCTCTTCTGTCAAAAATTGCAATGACCCAAAGATTCAAACCTTCTGAAGACTACTAAGCAAATGAAAATAATATATTTTCCTTGAAGCTCTTCAAGACGAGATTGAATTTGAAGACGGAAAGCGTTTACATTAGAGTCAAGCTAGAGATTAAAAAAAATATTGGTACAGAGGAGGATTCTTTTTTACATATACACATCTGATTTACAGGGCTCCCTCAGCATCATCATCATAAAGTATTAAGATAAACACTAAATATAATATTCACACATGTACTTAGTATGTAGATGTGTACTGAAGACAGAAAAATCTTTATTAGGCAAAACCAAAAGTAGTTAAATTATAGGTGAGCAGTTGTTCCAACATGTATCTAGAAATGTGGTTGACCATTTAAAAAAGGAGGACCATTATTAGTCAGAGGATTAGGGTAACAATAAGGAATTCATCAATTCATATGTAGCTTCATTTGTAAACTATCAACACTTTCCTATCCTAAGGTTAGGACTTATGGCTTCTTGGGGTTTTTATCCTTTTAATTTTAACCACTTCATAAGAATAATGCTGGCACTCATAACCAATATTCCAAATAAAAATATCATATCATATACGGTGTTCTCTCATACAGAAATGATATGCAGAATGCAAGTAATTATAGATATTTATATAGTATCTTCTATTGTTTTGAATATTGCCATATTATGGAAATTAGAGATTATAATCCCCATCACTGACTATAGACAAAAGTACTCATTTTAATCCATATTCATAGAATTGCTAGGCGCTACTTTACCATCGTTTTAATATTATGAAGCATTCCTTCAAATGGTACTAAAGGTCATTTTCATAAGTTAAGGTAGTTCGTGGTATCTACATTAATATTACTGTCCAACTCCACATAATTATTTCGAAAGTGTTAGAGTAACTTATTACACTAAGAATACTTTGTACACGTTGCAATAAATCATGTAAGAAAATCACAACTTCTGTATGTGTGCTAATTACTTGATTAATTTTGTACACAAATGTGCAAGAAACACTTCAAGAAGCGTGTTTGTTATTGGCCATGTCGGGTTTTGGGGTGAGATAACTTCTGTAAGGAAAGATAAAAAATTCGAACTTGCTAACATTATTGAATTCGCATGGATAAATATATATTGTGAACTGTTTTGGACTAACTAGGTCAGATTAACTTACCTACCTTTAAGGTACGCAGCAGGAAATTCCTTAATTTGTTGGTTACAGAATTTTATTCTCTTCGCAAACTTTTTTTTTGATCTTGTACTAAATTAAAAGGATAGTACTATTAATTGTCTTTAGAATGAAATGTACGCATTAATACCTTAAAATTTATTTACTATCTTTCATTACTTTTTGAGTTTCTTTTCAAGACATCAACGGACAACATAAACAAGACAGACACACTCAAAATTTATGAATTTTCTAATTTTACTTTTAAAATTAGATTTCTTTAATAATTTGTTTTTCTTGTTGAAGGTGTAATTGACGATTTTATTTAAAATTGTTTTTGAACAAGTTTTTAATAGTGTCCATAATCTTCATGATCTTGACTTAACAACGACTCATATTCTTTGTACTACCCAATTTACATAATTTAAATTTAAATTGGGCCTAGTAAATTTATTTGCATTATGGCTAATAATTATGTCCAAGGTTTAGTGAATTAAGTGAATTTTCAAATCTACACGGCCTGTAACATATAGATAATCTTTGATTATGAGTTGCATCTGTCTTCAACGACAGTATTTTTTATTAATGTCATTACCAGGTATTTTAAAAATCCCGTTAATTACACAGGACAATAAGCGTTTCCGTGTATAAATATAGCCTTTGAACCATCGTTTCAAGAAATGCCTTTTGCGTCAATATTGGAATACGTAAGTTTGTTATGGTCGGAAAATCCCGTAAAGAAGTTTAAAGCTAATAGTAAGTGCATAATCAGGTAGAGACAAAAAAATGTATTTAAACAAACAAGCCTTGGTCTACAAATTATATCTGGATAACGTGCACTTGTGTTAGTGGTTAGCCAGCAGACCCTTCCGTAAAAGGTTCTAATTTATTTTGCACAACTCATCCTTTCTAATTTTAATCTTAACATTATAAGTCTGTCACATCGTCACTTGTAACAAAAAGAGAAGTTTACAATATCAAGCTTGAAGCACACATTTAGTCTAAAAATAATGACGTGACATTTAGCTCATTACCAGCTAACCAGATTTTAAAGGTGAAGGGAGTGGTTGGAACTTGACTCATGCATACTTCAGCTTTTCATTTAAGATAAGATAAAAACTTTTAGCTCATTTTTATAAACTCTCATATGTAACTTTAAATAGAATTCAATTAAAAGTTTTAATTAGTTTCTTATTGATTCAATACTCTTTGTGAGATGAAACTTTCTTTCAAATAATACATGCAAGAGGATATTGCTGTACAGAATAGGATTTAAAAGAGATAAAATCTCAGTGCAAAATAACAGGATGAATGATAGCACCTGTTGCTGAATGCATGCATCGAAATCGAAGTTAGCTTGATACATAAGAGAGATGTTTTGTTGTCCAAATAGTATACAAATAAATACCTAAATTCTTTATAAAATGATGAGTGAGGTGAGAATAATAAGAAATTCAAAATTTCACTCCTCATGCCAATTTAACAATTTTGCATCAAGTAAGTTATAATAGGATTAGAAACTTATCTCTAGAAGAAGATTAGAATGTGCTAACTTTAATAGTTGTGCCATGTGTATTGCATGAGGATGACATTGCATAAAAATACTATAGTAGTGGACTGAAAGTGAATCATCAATACATCTTTTATCACTCTTGTTTTCATCTTGAATTTAACAATTTCTCAGAAATTCAATGTATTTTCTAGAGTCTCATTTGAAATTTAAAACTTTATACCACTTTTTTACACAGAAACAAAAGAAGTCAGGACAGAATTCAAAGTAATTGTGTAAACGTGAATATTTTGTCGTGTAGGATGCAAAATTTGGGTACAAAATAAGATTATAAAACGAGTCTTTTGTAAATTAGCTAATATTTGGACTTGCTTGCTTGCCTAACTGTCTGTTTATCTCTCAAATTATTAAACGACTATTATGGGAGAGACACTTGAGAAATTAAATAATACTTAGAGAAACAGTCAAATAAGCCATCAGCAGTATTTCTATAACTTCTTCAATCATTTCATTGCAAATAAACGAAAAAAATCAACTATGGTCAGAAGAATTTGATTAAAAAATTGATAAAGCTTTCAGGAGATATAAAACAGTGTAAAATGTGTAGAATTCTGCAAATTTAAAAGGTTCCAACGGATAACTTGAGTAAATTTCCCTTAACAAAATTATATGATTAAAATCTTAAAAATGCAATTTACAAAGGATTCAAGTTCAAATATTGTGAGACATAGTGTCGTCAATAGCAAGTACAACGTACAAGAAACACAGTTGATAAAATAATTTCATGAAATAATCGCCCTATTGTGGCCAAATGTAATATTATGCCTCTACGCCCTTCTGTAACATAGAATACAGCCCAGCCCACACATATATTAATTCTTTAGCTTTAACAATTCGTCTGGCACATTGGCATTGAATTTAACTTTGACTTTTATAAAGGCCATTAATTATTCAAGGAGTATAATAAGTATCTCCAATCTCCATCGATTGTATCTCTTCAAATTATTCATACTTGAATAAAACCAAAATTAATAACTTTCAGCTTCTGCGTACCCTGAACTTTCTTTTGTTGGGCTGAGATTTGATCTCAACACAATATCCCATCTCATCTCTAACTTAAATCAAATGAAATATTAAAACTAATCTTTGCTCTTGGGCATCACTATTACATTTTACTTTTAGATTTATCCCAATAGTTTATTCCATCAACTTGAGCTATGAAAAGGTTAAAAAAAAGTTAAACAGCTTCCCAACTAAGCCTTGAAATTTTGTATCAAGAAAGTTACATTTTTTCAATGTTCCAAGTGAACTAATAAACTTAAGTTTAAACAGTCCCTAAGTTTCTATTCTTGACTGATCTGTGACCTAAGCAAATAATATAACAGCTTCTATTAATGCATGTAAGCCTTCTGTATATTTCAAGTATTCTGTAATCAAGAAAAACCAATACTAATGTAAAAGTTAGGATGAATGAATGAATTAATTCATTCATGGCCATGACCGTGCTTACTCATACATATAAAAACGGTTACCTTCCTTACTAAAACGTGGATTTTTTCTTAATCTAATCGAAAGCACATGCACATGGAATGGCATTTTGAAAAAAATAGTAATTCTTAAGTTCAGAACTCAGTCAATCTATGTGAAGGTAAAAAGGTCGCTTAAAGACAAAGTGCCATTTACTTTAAATTCATCTGTAACTAGGTAATTACTAATTACTATTCAATTCAAATTTTGGCAAATAACTACAATTCTTTGTAATTGCAATTGGTAGAAGCAAAATTTGTATAAGTTAAGGTTAAAAGCATTTCATGCAGCTATTCATTGTGTATCATTACATAACATGTTGTATGGTAAACAATGCATTATTAAAAAAAGTTAGCATACTGAAATGAATAAAGTTCTATCTATCCATAGTTGTAAAATTTACAATATTCATTTCATTTCCTTTTTTGTATTCTGATTTTTTGTATTACTTGTTACTTATTGTACCTTAAATTAAATGGATGTTATTGCTCGTTCACCTTCGCCTTCATTTTCATTTAAGGTCTGCATTTACTTCGTTTTTCTTCACATGAATCAGCGGCTTATTCTCCTCCAACAACATTGAGTAATTAAATTTATCTGATTTAATTATTATACGAAAAATCCCCACCTAGCTATATCCCATAAAAATACCTAATATATTCCTAATGCATGCATTATTACTATTTGCTTTAGCTGACGCAAACTTCCTTCCAAGACGTTCCAGTGGCTACAAGAAATAGAAAAAGGGCAACCTTACTAAAATTTTTGGATACAACAACTAATGTTTAGAGTTTTTCCATTGTTTTACATAAGGGAATGCAATGACGTATTAACGAACCGTTATTCTTATTGCGTGTTAATGGTTAATTTGTAAAAATTTAGGTTAAATCAATTTTAATTCTAAGATTTTGTTGGTATATTCTGATGCTAGTATTTTTAAACTAAAAATGGGAGACGGTTTCAAAAATCAAATCCAACGGAGGGTATAGGTATTCATATTTTATAGAATCCATTCTGTTTTGGATTGTTACCTTTTGCTTATCCCAAAATCGTAAGTTTGAAGCCTGGAAGCCCATACTACAGTCAAATAATTAAATTCTAAAAAGTTTGGCAATATTCGGATTCTAAAGAACATCTGAAATCTGGGTTTTATATTTTTTTCCACCACTGGGCTTAGAGAATCTCTATGTACTTGAAATGGAATTAAAGAGTTTTCGAAAGAAGGCAACAAAACATTTGAAGTTTCTCTGTAGTGTCAGTCTAAACTCTTTTACTTCTGGACTTTTATTGACAAGCAGCTCTACTCTGACTCTGATGAACTCTGATGATACTTTATTTCGATCAAAAGTCTTAATTCTCATTTAAATCCAATCCCAAGCGTATCGGAACATGAATAACACAAAGAAATAGTTCAGTATGATACAAAATAGAGCACGTTTAGCCGTTTAGCGATGGATAAGTAGACTATTCTCATTATTATTATTATACAGTTAATTAGCAAAAACTGAACGGAAAGATTTTGCAGTATTTTCTAATGCTCAGTGATAATGGAAGTAAGCATTAGATCCAGCCTTCTATTGAGCTTGGCCGGTGTATTTTCTCACAGTTATGTCTTGTGTTACACAGACTGTACAGACTGTACACAGAATGAATTGTAATATGCTATCAGTAACAGAAAAACTCGACTATGCTTTGCTTAAAAGTATGTATAAGGAAGTAGTTAAGCAAAATGTTAACCTTTCTCAAATGTCGCAAAATTATTCCGGTAGAACTATGCCTAGAGTTGAATGTATTTCTTTTAGTTCAGAAACTTATAAAAGATCTGTAAACTTCAGGGCAACTAAGATATGGAACACTCTCCCTTCAGAGTGGAATTTGGGTGATATGAGCTATAACTCTTTTAAAAAAGGTGTGAAAAGTTTAATAATTGAAAGAAGAAATAATGAAGGTAACATGTAAAAAATGGAAATAGCAACTAAGTCCAAACTTTAGCTTTAATTAATGTAATAGAGTAGTATATTTCATTATGTCACCAATGGGAGAACAGTGTGGTTATACTGAATTGGGAAAGACAATAAAGACAAAAAATCAAAAATCAAAATCAAAATCAGATATCAACTTAATGTACAATGTTAACAAATCAAGTTTAATATTTATTTTCTTAAAAAATATTGAAACAAATCTCATTTCCACATAATATAGAATAAGCAATGTACCTTTTACTATTATTTTTTCAAATCCTACAATAAATAAAGACATTGAATAATGCTAATACCAACAACTGATAAAAATTATCTGGAATTACACTTAAGTTTGAATAATTTGAGAGAATCTGCATCGCTTATGAGTTATGAATTGACAACTTACTACTTCTTAAGTACGATGTGAAATCATCAAGCCAAATTTTAGTACAACGTTCATGGTCTTGGCCTTCAATTTCCTTGAAATTATTTATTTGTATAAATTTTCAGAACAATTACTCTGCATTTGACTATACTAAAAGATTTCACATACTCAAAGCGGACAAGTAAATAAATCAAGAGTACACTTTGAATAACAAATTCCAGGATCGAGGCCATTGGACTAATCTCATTAATATTAACCTCATTATTATTATGATACCTATTCAAATTTTTAAAGAAGATGCCACTATAAGGTTAAACTTTTTTAAATCACGGGAAAGAAACTAACTGCTCATAATTCCTACAAACTCACCAACACCTTTTTCCTGTCATTTTATTTCTTCTCCTTTCGGCAGGTCTTCCTCAATTTTTTATAAATAAGTAAATCATTAAAGTTGAGCTCGTTTTACTTAAAGTATTTGCATGGTTTCAAATGAATATTATTAGATTTCCTTGTATTTTTTAAAGTCATAATAAATCACATATTATCAAGTCATTCAAAGAAACAAACGTCAATAGTCAACAATCCAAAAATCCTGATTATAAAAAACAATCACAAAGCACCAACTAATGTAACATTAACAAAAAGCAACTTCCTAAGCACATTACATACATTATTATGAGTGGTGCAAAGGCCTCAAATTGTGTTTTTTATAACTCATGAACCCACCTAACTACCCATACTGACATACTACACCTTGATATTATATTATCTAAGATGATTGTTAGATAACCCGTTACTCATGTTGCACAGTACAGTAGTACCCCCTCCCACTATACGTCACACTTTATTAGCAACTACGTGAATTTATAATTCCACAGAAGGATTGTTCTCATTACCTTACATCATATACTTATACCTTTTCAACGAAAGTGTTTAGTTAATAAACTTTTAGTCTTATAAACTTTATAGGTAGTTTAATTTGCAAACTACCTTTGGAATATGAGGCCCTTAAGTACAGTTATTGTAGTAGATTTCTGCTAATGTGATTCTGACAAAGGTATGTAATTTAATTCAAAGAGTAGAAGGTCAATGTCATTGAATCATCTCTAGGAAAACTAGTTCGCTAATATGAGAACGATTACATTAAACCAATTCCAAAACCAACTTTTTTCTTAGTAAAAATAAGAAGGCTAGTAAAGTTATGTATAACTGAACAAAAATGACAGATTAAATCAACTGATATACACACGCATATGAATCATGTTATTTACTTTACAAAAATCATTTTTATTTTCATTTGTTTCTTTCATTATCGTTTCATTCAATTATGATATTTTTTTAATTTTTAAGTTTACTATCACATATTTAGGTAATATCATAACCAACTCGGACCACAAGGATAAAAGTTTTGCTTGAATTTAATCAACTGACACGTTCAACATTGACATGCCTGCACGCAGAGAAATAAAGACCTACTATAAACCTAAAGTACCTCACTTTTTATTATATAAATGCAGAAGCTTGTTTAACTTGTCTAAGTCAATTAGTGAGCGTAAAAATTGCGTACGAATGAAATGTAAATGCGTAGTTAAAGATTTACAATGTATGAAGAATTACATTATAAATATTTAAACTTATCTTTTACCAAATATGAATTGTGTTGTATCTTATGGAAGCTGAAAATTCATAATGGCTAATGAGCTAGTAAGTAGTATGTATCAAATAGAAGAACCCTTTGTGACTTGATTCAAAAAATATTAATTTCCTATGCGTACTTCTTCTTTAAAACAGTCTCCTATGATTTCTTGTACTGGTTTGCCATCCAATGGCAATTCAATGTGTTCGTATTCTCTTAAACCAGGACCAAAGTCAGTAGAGGCATCGCCGTGGCCGTGCAAAATCCATTTTGTAGTCAAAAGTCCTTCAACCCCAACTGGTCCCCTTGCATGAATCCTTCCAGTGCTGATGCCAACTTCAGCCCCTAATCCAAAGCGATATCCATCCGCAAATCTGGTTGATGCATTGTGAAATACGCAAGCCGAATCAACACGCTTCATAAACTCCCGAGCTGATTTTTCTGTAAAAATAATAGAACTCTCATTGAATACAGTTGCAGAGGTTTGTAACTAATGAATACCTTATTATATTTTTTGGTTGCAATTTAGCAAAGAATAGTATGCAACAGGCTTACAGATTGTAGCTTATAATCTTTTTACCACGATTACACATTTCTTATGCAAAGAAGTGCTAATTCCCTGATTAATATTTATCTTGCGCAATTTGACATCGGTTACACATTGAAATGAGAAGCCAAAGGTTTCTGAAAATCCCCATACAAAAAAGTGCCTATGCCAAGCATTGAACATGACTCACCATTTTCAGTGATAATGACATCCGTATGAGAGGATCCGTACGTGTTGATATGATCAATTGCTCCAAGAACATCAGACACGATTTCAACTGTAACTCCAAGACGACTATACTCTGTACGAAGAGATTTGGCAGGTGTTGGACCAAAGGTCAGTTCCTTTGATAGGGCAGGACCAGAGTATATCTCTACCTAGAAATTGCATAAGAAGAATGGTCAATGATCCATGATGTGATGGGCTTAGGAACTTTACAAAACTATGTCTTCATTTACTTTTAAATTCAAAATATGGTCAAGTCAGATAAAACGACCTTCATTAAATGGCACAGTAGTTAATTTATTGATTATGTGTTCAAACAATTATTAAGTTGTTCTAAAAATATTTTCAACGCAAAAATCTCACACGTCAAATAGTTACCAAGTTAGATATTAGATGTAATACCTCAAGAGCTAAAAGCATTTAAAGTTTATTAATAAATGGTGATAGAGATGTCAGAAAATATCATGAGCTAGGGCATGCTATAATATGATACACCTGCTTTGCCAATAGCAAGTGAATAAGCATACTGCCCCTTACCTTCACAACTGATTCATTAAAAGGAAATTATCATACTATTGTAACACGAACATTACATCACAACTGGTAACTAGTATTATCACAATGTTAGTGCTCAGACTTCTTTGAAAAGCATATTAAGCTTTTGTGTCTAAAGAATGTTAAAACTTTAATCCAGTTATCCCTACAAACTATGAACGACACCATTAAATGTTGACATGGAAGAATGAGAAGTTTATACAATTGTATAATAGTTGAGACGTGAAGACAACAATGTAAAACCTTTCCCAAGTAAATAATTAATAATAATCCATGCTTCATTGTAAAAAAAAATGAATATTTTGTCATCTTACATTTTGGGACTTTAACATGTCACAGAGATTTGCGAAGAAATTCTTCTTTCCAAGAAGATTTCTGTGAAGTAGAATTGTTTCAGCTGCATTGCAAGCCGCGGGGTAACTACATTTGGCATCTTTTACTGCAAATAAATATTATTATGGGGTATAAGACTATACTAGGTATGTATATTGTAATAATGTATTAAGATTAAGATATTGATAATTAAAAAGCATTTACCAATATGTAAGGCTTTGTCGAGATCCGCGTCTGTGTCCACATAGACATGACAAATTCCTTCAGCATGTCCAAGAACTGGTACTCCCTGAGCTTGACTTGTCACTTGTCGGAGAAGTTGGTTAGATCCACGAGGAATAATTAAGTCAACCATGCCCAATCCAACAATTTCGCTTACATCTTCCCTGGATGACACCTACAATAACGTTTCATAATGATAACCCCATCAGGATAAGCTTCCTACACTGCGTCCTTATCGTAGGAGAGCATTATTTTTCTCCTAAACTTACCATTTGGATAGAATTCTGCACTCCATGTGATAAAAGAGCCTCGGTGACGATGGACATAAGAGCATTATTAGAGTTTGAGGCTTCACTACCCCCTTTCAAAACTAGACCATTACCCGAAGCAATGGCCAAAGATGCGATCTGAAATAAGAACAAAAAAACAATCATTATAAGTCAACCATATTCCATACATTTTGTCTTGGACACTTAAAATGCATAACTCATTGAATTAAAATTCATAATATCTACTGCGTATAAAAAGATGCAAGAATTTTTTATATTAATATTATTGTATTATCAATCCTAATTCGTTTTTATGATTACCGTACCGCATACATAAATAAACATTACAAATTTACAGACTGAGTTAGCTGCTTCCTTGCTAGCATTACAAGTTATTTTACTTTGTGGTACAAGTGAGTATAGTTACGAATATATTTGTGTCACTATAAAGAATAAATGTTACTTTTTTCCTGCGTGACTCAAAAACTTACAGATGTGCTTTAAAATGAAAGTAAAAGTAAACGACCTAAATCCCTATTATATGTAACCATCTTTGCAGTCAAGTCAACCAAGCAACGTACCATTAGTACCATGCATCTCTATATCAGAATAAAAAAATTTTGAAAGGGATCGATTATTGTAAAGCTTGAAAAAAGCATTAAAAGTCCAATACAAACTCATAAATCAGGAGTATTAGCTTAATTTTTCAATGATAATATTATGCTAACGAAATGGGAACCAGAATGCATCACTTCCGCAAACAGACATTTTCGTCGTTAATTTTTTGATATCATTTTATTATTTGCCACAGTCAGTCAGTGTGAATGGGTGAGCCTTCCTAGTGCTAATAGTAATAGGAAAATGATGACTGAGGCGTTCAAAGGAATAATGAGGAAGCATGTGAATCTGTAGCATCGTGTAAGTATGAGTATTTTGTAAGAAGTTATTTAATACATTATTTTGATTACCTGAGGCAAACAATCCGGTCTAGCTTCGAAAATGACAAGGAGCAGTCCTATTGGGACAGTAATTTGTTGAAGCTCGAGTCCTTTGGCAAGTAGTGTCCGTCGTAACGTTCTTCCCACTATATTTACTGAATCTGAAGCTAACTGTCTGAGACCTATGCACATTTAAAGTTTATCAAGATCATCCCAATCGCTGTATTGATTGAATGACATGCAGTAGGCAAAACTAGCTTGCCATCAAAATAAATATTGATAGACGTGTTATTATTTGTACGTACATGGTAGGGTTAGTCAACAAGATGTAAATATTTTTTAACTAATATCAATGCAAAATTATTACCCGCTGCAAGGCTGTCAATTTTCTGGTCATTTAGCTTTAACCGGTCAATAATTACTGGAGGCAGTTTATCAATTTCAGCGAGTTCCAAATCTCTTTCGTTTGCAATTATGATATCGGATTTTTTCCCTACAAGAAGATCTGCTATGCTATGAATGATGTCTGAACGCTGCAACCCTGACAAGTTATGGAGGAGTCTTCCACCTTCTTTCGCTGCAAAAAATTCACCAGACATATTAACCAATGCTTTTAAAAGGATTATTTCCCTGCATCCGGGGATGACTCAAAAATGTCCGATAGGTTGAAAATGGAAATGAAGTCACACTTAAAAAAACTATATTCATAAATACGTAACCCGTTTTGGCAAATCTGTTAAATAAATTAAGGGACTCCCTTGAACTGGAGCATGCACTCAATATTCCTGCCAGAATTTGTGTCAAAACACAACCATGAAACGACTACAAAAGGAAGATTGGAAACAACTTGGGTATAAGTTACCCCATTCTCATTCATAAATTATTCTCTTTGGAAAACAATCTACACAAAACTAAAAAGTGTAAAAATTAGAAGCAGAAGCAGTAGAAGAGATTGCGGTAGGCTGGTGCTTTTTCCAATGATGATCACGTCGGAACAATTAGAGCCAATGGATTACCTAAATCGGCAATATGCTCCGGAGATCGGGTCCCAAGGGGCTGGGTTGTGAAAAGGGTTCCCACTCGACGACCATTGATCACAGAGCTCAAGGATCCTTCTTTAGCCCCATTGCAAATGACCACTGTAATCCCCTGATTAAGGGCCCAAGTAGCTGCCGAAACCTGAAGATACGGGAACTTAAAATGGAATGGCAAAATTCAATGAATTCGTATTTTGTATCCCTTAGCCTGAAAATTGACCATGCATTGTTTTCATAATGCATGCAATCTTTTAAGGAAAAATCAAGCACCTTCGATTGCATCCCCCCAGATCCCACCCTGGACATGGCTCCATAACGTACACCTGTTGAGTTCAATGAGGGGCAGTATGTATGCATTAGCCGAGAGCCATCCAGTCCTGGAGGCCCTGTGAAGACACCTTCTACATCAGACATCAACACCATTAGGTCGGCTCGAATTTCTGCGGACAAAAGAGCTGCCAGGCTGTCATTATCATTTACTGTGATATCCTAGGAATAAACCACACCATTGTTGTAAATAAAGTTTAGATGCCCCCCTTCTATAGTATAAACATGCATTATGATTTTGAGGTAATTTTAGCTAACTCCTTCCAAAGCATCATAGACTTGAGGTGGGGCTGCCACAGCATCATTTGTATTAACAATTGGAACAATGTTTAGGGCCAGCAATTCTGACATTGTTTGAAACAAATGCTTTCTTGTGTACTCATCTGTAAAATCTGCCTTCGTCACAAGAACCTAATAGGATTAAAATATTTTTATTTCTATACATACATATTCTATACATTTTAACTTTAACAAACTATAGCTTTTAAACTCCTTTTAAAATACCTGAGCTATTCTAACACCGTACTGTGCAAACATAGCTTCATATAGGGACATCAGACCTGACTGACCAACTGCAGCTGCAGCTCTGGGCTCCAGTACCATTGTACCCTAAATAAATTAGCACAATCATATCACTACAAAATGATCATCACATGTCATAAAAGTATTAAGGTTTTTTTTGAGCTTTTCACTGTTATGACAGAAGTAATGCAATTTGTTTTATCTCGTTTTTGTTAACATTTGAACTATTGAAGTCTAAAGACTCATTCTTTAGAATTTATTGACTATCCCAAACTTACTGAACTCTAGTTATGATAACTAAAAAACATCCATTATCTTTGCTTTGGTCCTTGTTATTTCTAATTCTCAACATATACAACGAAAGGGATAATTTCAATTTTTTTTAATTTATCTGAAAACTAATTTCTTTTGAAAACAACATTTTACTCGTCTGACTATTTTCTACTTTCCCATATTTACGCGATAAGGACATTTTTGTCTGATAATTTTAATTTCTACGACTTTTAACCTTTTTTCATTTGTAATGTCAATGGTTATCTTCACGTTTTTAAAATCGTATGGTAAATACTCATGATATGATATAAATTTTTATCTATTTAACACCATTGTAAATTACTCGTACAAGCCAAACAACAATAATGCATTTAAGACATATAAAACTTGTTATTCAGCAACGCAACGGTCAGCAGCATAATATTTTAATGATGATAGTTATGGTACGTTATTTAACCATATAATTCAATAGTTATGAACTTATTTGCTTCAAATTTGATCAAAATAACCTCACAATGATGGCATAAGTTCATTCATTAACTAACTTATAAAATATATCTACGGACTTTACACTTGTACTTTTGATCCCAACAATCCCAAGACATTTCAACGGTGAAGTTGTTATGAAATAAAGGATAAGTAGGTAAATTGCAAACCGCATGCTACTCACGTGAACTGACCGATCCTTCGAATGCAATGTTTCTCTCATGGACATTGACATCACTAGTTCCTGAGCCAATTTTTGCTTTCCAAAAGCTACAGCTCCACTTGTAACCATAATGCATTCTCGACCACTATTTTGTAATGATGCTACCTGTAATAATATACATTCATATGACTTTAATCCCTCCTGATAAAATTAAAATTTTGTAATGAAACTAAAAATAATTAAAAAATTCCCCTTGACCTGCTCAACTAATGAAGCAACACGACCTAGAGCCAACCCACAATTGTCTTCACGCGTCAAAACAGCGCTTCCAACCTTGACTACAATTCTTTTTGCTGCAGAAAGATCAGACCTGGATTGAAGGGGGCGATTAAAATTTGCAAGGCTAGTCGAATTTCCATTTCCACTTTTCAAATCTGGTAACTCGTGTCTTTTCTGTGATGAGCAGGAGAAATTTCTCCATGCCTATTTTTAATTATGGGTTTCATTATAAAGTAAAAAATAAACTTGAATCACTGATCTTCATGAAAGTCAATCGCGAACCATGGTCTTTATTATTAGTAGTATAAAAAAAATAACACAAAATGCTTCTTACGCTCGAGCACCGTAAAGATGGGCTAAGATGGAAATTGGGCTTTCTTACAAGAAAACGCGACTTTGGGACAAAATGATAGATAATTGAAGCTGTAGGAATACGCATCTTGATTCCTTGAAGCATCTTTTTCTCTTTTTTGTTGGAAATTCAGGATGAGGGGAGGTAGTGTCAACCTTTATAGCAGATTCAAGGTTACTTACTTGGTTAACACTTTGTAAATAAAAGTTTTCGAATGCACTTTTATATGGAAGTTCAATAAACGACCTCGTATAATAAGAATGATGTTAATACAAGTTAAGACAAGACCTTTCGTTCAGTGTCACTGCTCCATGCAGTATGCTTTCTGAGCTTGATACTCACCTAGCTTTATATACTGATGAGTGAAAAAGTACTGATGCTTATGGAACTAGGAAACACTGGAAAGGTTGAGGTAACTAGGCAAAAACAAGACTGAGGCGTCTTTTTAGAATAAAAATTTCCACGACAAGTACAAAGTTTTTTGTAATTCAATCTATGTCTGCTTACTACATAAGATTTAGATTTAAAGCAAAGTACTGAAAAATAGTATTCAAAGTAAATTTATGCTTGTATGATAAAATCTAAGACCCTTATATTGGTTTTTATACTATTTTGAATGTTATTACAGTCTCTTTTAAGTAAATGAAGAGAAGGGAAACCAATGCCATGAAGTTAACTGTTCAGATTGGGGGAAAATCACGTTTTCCTTTTATTTTTAACTACTGATTAAATACTTATAGTCATAGGAAAGCAAATATATAGTCCTCATGTCAAATTACCTAAGTCATACGCATCAAATCAACACATAAGCAACAGGATAGTATAATGAAGTTGGTGATAAGTAAGCGAAGGGTCAAAATAATGCACATGCTGAGATACTAAATCAAATGCAGGGATGAATGGGCATAGAATTTATAAAAATTAGACTTGTGTTTATAACAAGCAAGTCATTTCATTATAAGAATATGATAAGACATTATTAAATTGATAATGTTTGTTCTACTTCTTGAGGAAAACCCGTTTAGTCAGAGTTGAACCTTGGACATCGTATTGATTTCTACTCTTCTTTCTAATAATGATTGATAATCGTATGGGTTTACGAAATTATTATTAACCAAAAGTCTTCAAATAGGTACAATACTTATACGTAATAGTTTAGAGTTTAGCGACGACAATTTTCTGGAAAAGTTTGGATTTTTTGCCGTAAACCGTCCTTAAGTTCTTAAGTACCAATACAATTTAACTTTAACTACTGCACCTACCCATCCTTCGCCTGTGATTGGCAATCGTTATTTGTCTGGCTTTCAATAGTTTTTTTTTTCTGAAAAATAAAGTCATAAAAATAATTATCTAGTTGAAGCTGGACAGATGAAATTTTCTTTCGTCATCTTTGTCCTTCTCATCTTTCGATAAATAATAAATGCAGTTTCATCTTTATATTTGAACAAAATAAATATTATTCTAATACAAACACTAGTTTTAATAAAACTTAAAATTGCAACTATTCTTATAAGACCTTCATTTCATTTAGGTATTCTTGGGACTTGGTAGTTCATATATGTATTCGTATCAAAATACAAATACAAATCGTAATTCGAATGTAACAAAACAAAATAATCCAATACAATGAGATTGATTCAGAAGCATAGTAATAATGCAAAATAGCGTTTGATTTTGGTTTAATCATCTTGAACGGAATGTAGGATGTTTTTGTACTCTTGTAAAATTTGACCTTTCAACCTTGGCTTCACACGGAGCCAAGGATTTTAAGGAATGTCGTCCTTTGTTAGTATAAATGGTTTATAAGTTTTGTAATCAAAATAATCATCTTAAGAACGCAACGTCATAAGGACATTATGAAATGAAATGTAAATTGTAATTAGTTGATTCTTTTTTATGAGGATAATTTGTAATATCAATCAACACCATAATATAATTTCGTAATATGATTATCTGTTGAATGTACCTCTTTTTACACCCGTCTTTAAAAAATTCCTATATAGTGGTTTATAATTTTAATGACAGAAATCATGGATCATTTGGTAACGGTTGAGACAATGTTAATTAATTAATTTAGAATCCCATGTTCATCCCATATGGAACTCCATAATATCGTACAAGTTAATAAACCCAAGGGATTAAATATGCTTCAATTTTGAGGTATTTCGCATTCAGACAAATCTTTATGAAATACATTTTTTATGAGTATACGTCATTTATAACCTTTGGCTAACTGTGGCCTTAAACTGCCCTTTTAATCGTCTATTATTCTGGTTGTTAATTAAGTGTTAAAACCTCTTTTGTCTTTCAATTCTAATTTTTTAATATAACAATTGCACTTGTATTCCGTCAATTAACGCTTAAAATTAGATTACAAAACACGCTAAAAAATTGTCTTTCAAAGATTTCTGTCTACACCTTTACTGTATTAAAAATTGACATCAAATTAAGTCTCAATTTTTAGACTCCAAATGTAAAAAAATCTGATTGAAAGTGATTCTTTAAGTGTAAGTAACGAACCAAACCATCTAAAAGAAATATAACTACAATCTTGTTGTATTTTGTAACTGATTTACTAGTGGTAAATCTTCACTTTTTATTTCCAAATCCATGAGTCGGATGCACGCTAACACGGAAAATTACAGGTAGATAGCAACCTAAATTATTCACTGCCAACAACCTAATGAAAATCGAAATAGAATCAAATCGGATGCTTTCCTAGTATACCTTATGTATTAACGAGCGTCTTTACTTTTTAAAACCTGAATGGCTTCAACAAAGATTAAAGAAAGATAAATAAAGATAACAATGATTATTATTGAGCCACACATAGACTCAAATCTTTCTTAACCACCCATGTACCCACAAACGCATTTTTTATTATGATCTCTTCATAAAAAATCAATGGAAAGTTATTAATGGAAACTCTCCAAAACAAGTTAATGTAAAATCAATCCTCCATATACCAGAGAACGTTCGTCTTATAATTCTAAAACTTTTAATTCTTCTAATTCTAGCTAATTATAAGTTTCCTATACCTTCGCTGCTTTTGACGCTAAAATGCTAATGTACTACCTTAGTATCATACGCTGATTTCTAGTCAGCTAAGTATAGTAGGAGTATATCTGGATTTTAAACTCAATACAATACTCAATACTAATCTTTAGTAAAGTTCACAGGTTAAAAATGCATATAGCTACATAAACTGCCCGGAAATAATAAGGGTTTACAATCAATGCCAGGGTATCAGGTAGTTAGGACTTCCAATTAAAATCAATGTCATATGAGTTTATCGATCCCGTTCCTTGAAAATCGTTTTTTCTTAAAACAGAACATGGAATCTTTAAACGCTGTTAACCTACTTGATAAAATTAGTACACACATTGATGAACTATTTTCGTCTATGGTTGGAAATCAGTGAGGGAGGATGCTTCCTAATTGTAAACCTTTTGACAATAAAGCCATTATTATTATTATAACTATAAGTTCAATAATTTATTGAACCATAACTGTTCACTCTGTGACAGCTTCCAGAAGCCTGAAAATAACTCGTTTGGCGATCATCCATAAGAAAAGATAACATTATTTTATAAGATATAAACTTTAATAAAAAATATTAACTTAAGTTACGTTAGCACTCGGTTTGAAGTTTTTTCAGATTTCTAGCAATTGAATGCTTTGAAAAAGTTGAATTTACTTAACTTTAACTTTTATTTTTTTTTGCAATTTTATTCTAAACTTTTTGAATATGCTACATGCTTTTAAATGTCAATCGCTTCAACATGATTTAAAAGTAGATGATATGTACTGGCATCGACAATTAAGCTTTACTTTACGTTTGAAAACATAATTCATTGATGCTTATAATTCATTCAATGGTGAATTATATTTTAATAAATGTTTTTACTACGCCATGTCGTCTCAAAATCTTTATTTCAGAAACATAAATATGAAAAACATTATCTAGTACCGCGATTAATAATTATTATTTAATACATAAGTCTTGAAATGTAGTAAAGTGCAAAACAAGCAAAACTACAAGCAATATTTGCTACCTAAGGTAAGCACTCGTCTTATAAGTATTTATAAAGATAAACGATTTTGAGAAAGAAACCATGAATAAAAAAACGGACCCTAAAAATTATAATAAATTAAAATGTAAAAGTGTTAATGATTGCTGTAGTAAATTCGGATGATTTCAGTAAGCATTTAAGTTGACATGCTAAACAAATGCGATAACAATTACAGACTTAAAATTATGATAGAAATAGTAAAAAATTAAGTTATTCATCGTCATCATTGTTCTTGTAAACTCTAACATCAGCCGTACTTTGGGCTGACCCGACGGCATTCTTAGCCACACAGAAATACGTCCCTTGTTTTCGAGGGTTTACTGCAATAATTTGAATCCAGCTTGTAGTCATCATTTGCTCTGGTCCCCCACGAACAACTACAACCACTCCCGAATCATCTCCTATCGAAAAAAAACACTTGGAATTAAATGCCTAGATAATTTTCCTAATCTTAGCATGGCTTTTCAATTCTTTGAATCAAACCTGTTAAATATTACATTATTCTCAGTATCACATTAATTTATTACCTGGAAGAATAAGAGCTGGCCCATTGCTTCCTTCAGCTAAAAATTCCCAATGCAAGATAGGAGCTAAAAGGAATAATTAAATCGAAATTATACATTGTTTCTTAACAATTCAACCCAATTTTTCATATTAATCTAAAACTTGAATCATAAATGAAACCTGGATGTGCTCGAACTTCACAGCTCATCGATACATCTTCACCTGACGGCACTGTAACATTCTCAACGGGGGTAGTTATTATGGGAGCTGGAATAATGACAAGAGTTACACGGTTAATCCTTATTGTATAAGCTAATATTTGTTTCATAAAAAGTTGTATTTAAATTTAAAAAAAGACAGTTTACAAGGTGATTCGTACTGAACAAAATGTGATTAATATGTGTTCTTAAAAGCAAGGACTCAAAGGGACACTTTAAAACGCTATTGTTCAAAAATTGAATTAAAATGTGAATAGAAGTAACACTTATTTTTTCATTAATGAAATTCATAATTTCAGCTCATATTCCCTTTTTTCTCAATTCACTCCCTATTTCATGCAATAGCGTTCTTACCTGATACGCAAGGGGACCATGCCCCTACGACAAGTCCTTGTTTAGAATGAGCTGCCTCACGAAGTCTACACTCACTCAAATAAGTGACTCCATCACTTCCACAAACTACTCTGCGATCACGACACTCGCAAAGCGCTTCTCTTGGTTCCTGTTAAATTTTTGGATGATTTTTTTTATCAAGAAAATTGCATTTCCTTTAATATGCATCAAGTACTGAGGTTAAAGATAACATACATTAGGTTCAAGGTCACTTCTCAATAGACACGACATTCCTGCTCCACAGATTCCTACATCGGGGTTATAAGGAAGGCGAAGAGTTTCATTGTAACAACGATGCCCTTCACCAGCCCCACAGACAAAGCAACACGAACATCGATCCATGACCTAAAAAAGTATATCAGGTTAAAATCATGTTTGAAAACTTACATTAGGAAAAAATTAACACTTTACCAATCCAGTAGGACATGTACTGTCTGCAGGTGTGGAACATTCTTCCGTATCGCACGCTCCGCATCCTTCAGGAACGGGCCCGGTGCGAGGTGAAACATTACTAGAAGTCCTTGTAGACAATTTCCTGGTTGCTGCAGGTCGGTTGGTAGTCACTTCAACGGATGGAACTTCAGCAGTTACCCCTTCACCTTCATTTGAATTCAAACTTGAGGGAAGCTCAGACACCGGCGTACTTGCAATTTCATCCAAGACAGGTAACAACGTTGTGGTCGTATCGGCTAATCTCACCTTCTTCTTTCTAACAGAATTCAGCTTGGATCGAATTCGGGATTTTGGTTGAGATGTTTCCCCTTGAGGATCGGCATAGACAGCTACAGCTACCAATGCGATAAGAAGACATACCAGAAGTCCAAAAGAACCCAATTTTACCATTTTGGAACAATGAAAGCAACCAAATCTTTCTCTTTTAATGACGAGTGGACGGAGTGTTGGATTACGATGTTGTTCTAGTTCTCCAGTCAAATAACTACTGTCCGATAAGCCACCCATTGCCTTCTTTAACGTAGTAGTCGACTCAAGATCTTTCTTCTTATCAGTTTTATTTCTTTTTTACACAAATTTATGGAATGTCGGCTCCCATTTCATACTATACCATGGAATATGTGCAAATACTATTTCCTACTTCTCATAAACCATACTATTTTTAGCTGATATCATAAGAACATAAATTTTTCCATTTGCACTAATTCTTGTTCAGACGAAGTTAGCCTACTTTTTGCAACAACTAATGTCTTCTTCCAGCCGATCTAATGTCAGTGACCTTTTCTTATAATGTTGTGATTGTAGTTATTACCAACCCTTCTTGCATTAAGATTAAGACCCCATGTGACTCATTTCTCATTTCAGATCTTATAATAATAACCAAGATGTTTCAGAGTTGATTTTGGACAAGTAAATAAATAAACTTTTCTATTTTGTATTATTGATTATCTTAAAAGCTGCTTAGGGCTGAAATATTACCAACCGGTGGGTGTTTCATGTGAGGCTTCAACTGTCACAAAAAACATTAAAAATAAACATTAGATCAAGAGCCGTGAACTCATCTTTAATCAGCCATTCTTAGATTCTACCTCAAGCTTAGCGAAGCATATGTCCAAATGCCATGAGATGAATGAACTGTATTACGTATCATTAATAAACAACCGAGGATGATATTCAAATGTTCCTATGACTTACAGTTACGAAACAAAAAAAAATTCTTTGACGGATTGGTGGGTCTAAATGTTTAATTTAGATAATAAATAAATAAATAGTACTGACAGTTGATGATTGAAAGTGGAATTATGTCTTTGTTATTAAACAATTTATTATAGCACTCGCTAAAACAGATCAAGGGTTGCTAGATTACAAATAAATGCTCACATTTACATTCAATTCGAAACAATACTTTTGAGAATATGTCTTTGAGGGGACGCATACTAAAAACAATTTGGATGTATATTCTTAACTACCCTTGTATAAAAATTAGGCTTACGGAATAAGATTAAACCAATTTTTTAGCTTCGAAGAAAGATTTTAAATGACGCATCTGCCAATAACCCATGGAGAGAAGGACGGCTGTCTGAATGATTGACCACCAAAGGACTCGCTGATTAGTACTTTCGCTGGTTTGTCGAAATCGTTCTTCTCGGTACTGTAGAAAACAAAAGAAGAATCATTAGGATTATCATAAAAAATTATATATTATACCATGCACAAATTGTAGGTTAAGTGCAATTAGTGACCCTATTCTGGGGGAAAATACGAAGGACAATAAATTAGTGTTTTCGTTTTGAATATAATGCCTTCGGTCAGGGAAATAGACTCCGAAACGGAGTATCTACAACAAGGTGCGGCAAAGTCTTAACATTTTTCGTGTGATTTACGATAAGTCTACGGACTTGACGATGTTCTATAAATTGAGGCAAGACGAGTCAACAAAGCAACACACCCATTTGCATAGTTTAGTATTGTAATTTGTACACTTGTGTATAAACTTTGTGGGTTACTTGTGTACACCATTGGTCTATTATTCTTTATCGAAGCTGGCTTTTTCTTCCGTGATACTTGGAGTAGGACTACATATTAATGTAAATTAAATTTTCTCGTACAAATAATTGTAAAAAAGGCTAAGCAGTCCAGCAGAAATGTACTAGATCATATTTCAAACCAGCAGGTTGTAATTATCTTAATTCATAAATTATCTTAGCAAAATGCTGATCGGCTTAAAATGTACGCACATTCTTTTAGTGTATTGGTAAGTCCTGCTGTTAAGGCAGAATTACATAATTGATGTTTTCGTGGTATACGATAGGTTATATGATGTACTGCTTTATAAAGTAACTGCTGACTAAAAAAAACTAGATTTGATAGACAATTCCTTTACAAACCAACTGGAGAAATAATAAAATTAATACAAGAAACCGTAACGTCGGGAGCCAAATTCACATCCAATAAACACTAAATAAATCTAGTGAATACCATCCCAAAATTTCTAAAATGTAAGTTTCGAATTTCGATCTAGCTTTAGTATTTTGATAGGAGGATATTTGATAGGATTCATACCACCTATCAAATACTCATGAATATATTCATGAATATACGCATTCAAAAATGTATTTTGGTACATCTGTATCGGCTTAGAACCTGCCATTATATCTCTCCACCACCTTGACACCTAACCGAAGATTTTAAAACTAATTCTGAAACCCAACTTTTTAACTGTTAGCTGAGTAATAAAGCAAGAATTTTACTGCCCCTTTTATCCACATTTAAATGTATGCTTGTTGGTAACATTACCTGATTAAAAAAGCTTAATAACTTTTTGTACAATACTGTATGAATTCAAGTAGACGTCAGTATTACAAAACAATGAAATCTTGCAAATTACAAATTAAACACCCCTCGAACGTTCCCAATCCTTTTTCAGGGGTTCAAAAACATTAACCCAATTAATTTCTGAAGAGCTTTTAAATATGAAATAGTAATGTGATTCAAATCACACTCTACTTTTAATCATTCTTACGTATAGACATTTTTTCAATTGCAATGATGCCCATGGGAGTATTGACTTTGGCATTAAAGAAGTCTCTTTCTACATTTCGTCGAACCGTGCCTGCCAAAAACTCTCAGCATATGTTTGTAGTTGTATACGAATATTGTTAAATAAGGGGGAAATATGCCTACTTGAGGAAGAAAGTTTTCGAACACATCACTAGGGATAATAGACTCGACGAGCATCCCACATGACATACTCAACCCCTGTAAATAAAACATGATAAATAGTGTAGGGAATGGAGTCCTCGGTCCGCACAAAATCACGAGCATATTTTTTTTGTGTCTTAATTACTCATATAATCTTCAGATTCTGAACGCTCCATACTTAAAGACATACAAGATACAACTTCGCAAAACTGAACAGTACCATATCAGATATTGACCTTAGACCTAGCCTAGCACTCAATCAGTCAGTCGAGGCTTAGAAGTAAACACTGCTGCGACGAAAAGTCAAATGACCTAAGTTTCTACATGAATGTAGGATGTCAAGGGGATGTAGTTTGTGCCTAATCTAAATTCTAATTCCGCTCTAAGCCCGTGCATTTATTTTCTTCAATCCTCTTTTGAAACAATTCCTTAACCTTTACCAATTGCTTGTAAGCGCCCTATTAAACGAGTCTAATAAAGATTTAGTGTGTCCGGTGTAACTAACCCGTTGATAGTTTTGTTCTTTGGTGATCTGTTCCACTTGATCTAAGAGTTGACGAACACGAAGCTGCAATTCAGTCAGTTTCTCCTTCTGCGCTACATTTGCATAGTCCACAGCATGTTCTCCAACTTGAATATCGAGATGAACCCTCTGAAATCATATTACAAAGTAACGAGTGAGTACTTAGCCTTCCTATCGCATGCATATTGTTATGAACTACATCAAACATGATACGAAGATAATGGGTAACCAATACACAATAAAAGATAGACTGTATGTAATACCAATTGAGAGCCGGCGAACCATTTTGTTGAGTTTGAATGAAGACAGATGACATGTTCCCCAGGAGTGTGAGAGGTGAAGGTGAAGCGACCTTCTGAGCTGTACACTTTGGAAAGAACAGTCTTATCATCAGGATCTCGAACTTCCACATGCATCCCAATCCCAGGACTAGACGGCATGAATCCTCCAGTCCTTGGGTCAAATAGTTCCACTTTGTAAATACCTGAAAAAACACCATAAAGCCATCAACAACATGAAACTAGGTACATTATAGATACCCAACAACCGGTTACCGGTGCCAGTACTGATAATTACATTACTTAACTCGCAAAAACTTATTCTCAAACCCCTACCGAACCGATGACTTACAACCACCACCAGCTCAAGACTGGACTTAACACTCCGAAACAAAAATGTCAAGTGTAAAAAAATATACAAAATTACTAACCGATCACAGTCGTATCATCTGGAATCTCTTCGATAAAGCACTTTCGTTCAGTTTCCGCAATATGGAAGTACAAAGACGTGACAGACGAAAGGGAAAGAAACAGCACCAGAACGACACCCCATACAAAGTCTTTCATCGTAAACATTTTGATTAACTAACTGTTGTCAAACCTACTTCTCCCCTTCCTACTAACTAAATTAACCTCACCCTACACCTAATCCCTTTTCTTTTCAATTAAATTGTTTTTTTTTCTAAACTTTAGTTTGTTTTTATGTTTAAAAAAATACTCTTCAATTTCCTTCCACCTCTACTTTTGGATAAGAAATCAAGAGAATCTGACACAAAAGTAGATAGAGAATAGAGAACTGAATGAACCACCACTGACTGACAGCAGACCGCAAGATATCAAGACAAGTTGTTAGTAGTAGTGGTAGTAAGTGAAGCTAGAGTGAAAGAATCCACGTAACACAACTTGGTTGACTTATGGTAACTTTTTAAAATAATACACCTCGTTATTCCACTCACATGGCAGCTCAACCACCGCATTTAAATATTACAGATCAGAGGAAGGAAGGAACATAGGATATTTTGCACTTTCTATAAGCTTATTGTATTCTTGTGTGTGGGGAAACGTAAGGGACGTTTCCGAACGGGTCAATACGGTCACAAATTCCTAGTTGTGGTGACCAGGGGGCAGAGGAACTTTGACCTTCTGGGGCATCTGGCAGTGGCAGATTTTAATACATTCGTATGCTTTAAGATAGAAGGGTAAACGTAAAACAAGGTAAATAAATACAGAAAGATACTAATAATAGGGCAAATATGGAATCAGAATCATATTGTCATAAGTATGGGTTGAGAGTTGAGAGTGCCAGTGCAGTAAACACTAATTTAATTGCAGTCACTCACACTGCACTAATTGTATTATCGGCTGAAGATATAGAACTTTTAAAAAGGCTATTACTGAGGACATCGATTAGATGAAAAATACTGGTGGTCCGATACTGGCATTGCTTAATTATTCAGGTTAATAAAATAAACTATTGAGGTGTACATTATGAAGGTATACATGTTATTAAGTCAAATGAAAAAAATGACTGGATGATGTAGCGTGAGGTTTTTCATCTCAGCTGTCATTTTCTACGATTCCCCAATCCCCAATGAGGCCTTCTCAAATCACAACACACAAACTCCATATTTAGAAACCAGTGACATGGGCCATCTCAAGTTACAAGTAAAAGTCCCTTGTAGAATTACCTAACTTTTAGGACGTAAGTTTCAGCCCATATTCATTCAGATGGAAAAAACCATGAACGCAGACCCTCTAAATAAGACAAAAATTGTAGAAACCAATCATGGAGGCCTTCTCAAGCAAAGGCCCATTGCAGAATTGCTTAAAACGTAGGTAGACGTAGGTCATGTCAAAAGTCTCAACTTATATTTAGACTCATAAAACTAGACCTAGAATGTGTAATTGTATACTTATTCATAAGGAAAAAAACCAGATTCAGGCCTCCTGAAAAGTCAGTATGCAGGATTAGAAACCAATGTCGGAGGCCACCTCAAAAATCATTTAATTCTCTTGCTAAAACTAGAGTAGTCGAGTCCTGTCTGTTAAGTAGACCCTACCCTAGATATGAAATATTTCTTGGTCGGGCTAATGCAATGGGTAATAATTGTTGGTTATAATTTTGCAATAAATAATGATTTCAGGGTTTGGAGAGCAAGGGTCCTGACACTAGAGCCTATGAAGGATAGTATAAATTACCATATCGTAACCATAACCGATTGACAATGGCACAAGGGAACAAAGCAGGTAGAGGAACTGAACCAGAAGTAGATATGGGGGACTTTCTATTGTACTTTGGACTTGCATTTTTCATGCTCCTCGTTAGCGTAGTAAGCTATTGGCTTGCTAAGAAGAAGACTTCCTCTGAAGTAGAGGGTCAAGGGCAGAGACAACAGCAAAATGAGCGAGTACCTCAAAATAGGAGACAAGCCGTACGAAATAGACGAGGAGGAAGACGAGGTATGTTTTTCGAAATCGACATCAGACATGTAGGATGTAGGTATGTAGATTTTATCAGGATTGCTCATTTTGTTTTTCTAATTTGATCCGATTACAATTTTAATTCCAGACTTGTGTTTACAGTATTTCTGTGGTTTATCTTTAGTCTTGTTAATACGCTGGGTAACTTAGTGTAGTTTAGAAGCTAATTTTTGAAGGGTCTGAAGCGAAGTAGGAGTAACATGATTTTTTATAATTACAACGAATATAGTTCAAGACTCAGAATCTGATGATGGAGCCGGAGGCGGGGGAGGTGGTCGAGTTCAGGCTGCAAGAGATTCAGACGCATCTGACAGGGATGCTGATTTAGAGGAAAAACTCAATGATCCTAAACTTGGTGCTAAGAAGAGGGCAAAGTTAGAAGCTAAGGCTGAAAAGCGAGCTAACAGAGAGGTAAAAATAATTAACAAAAACATTAGATTTAATGCAGGTACCTAGTCTTAATGTCATTATCGTGAGTTTCGTGATTGTAAAAAGCTACGTTATTTATTCCGTAGGCTGAAGAGAGGATGAGAGACGATCGAAAAGCGAGACAAGCCAAAGAAGAAAACGAGCGGAAATTGTAATTTTCAGATAATTAAAAATAAATAGCCCCTTGCGATATTTTTGATTGTTTCCAATTTGATTTTTGACAGACGAGAGCAAGAAGAAAAAGACGCTGAGAAGCGTAAAGAAGAGGAAGAAAAGAGGCTTCGTGAAGAGCAAGCACAAAGAGAACATGAAGAATATCTAATGATGAAAGAAGCGTTTACCGTCGAAGAAGAAGGTTGCGATGTCATTGAGGAAGAAGAAGAAGCCAATTTGGTAGAAAAGTTTGTTAATCACATCAAAGTAAGCTGGCACATTATTTGTAAAACAAAGCATTATAATCTAATTACGGCAGTTCTTAAGTACCCTTTTTACCCTGCAATCTTTGTCATACACAGGATAAGAAAGTAATTCTATTTGAAGAACTCGCTACACAGTTTGGTCTGAAGGTGCCAGACACTATTGACCGCCTTAAAGTTCTCGTTGAAGCCGGAAGACTCACAGGTAAATACCGGACAACCTTCAGTTGTCACGTTCTCAGTGGGCATTACTAACTACCATAAATGTGTTATATGTATATATGTATGTTAATAAAACGAATCACTTCTTTTAGGCGTAATGGATGACAGAGGAAAATTCATTTATATTTCTGAAGAAGAACTATCCAAATTTGCTAAGTTTATCAAACAAAGGGGACGAGTGTCTATAGCGGAACTGGTGGAAAATTCTGCCAGTCTAATAACTTTACAGCCCGAAGCTATCACAGCATAACGTTTTCTTAACTTTGTAAACGAATGTGGAAAATATTTTTGTAAATTACTAAAATGAGGTTGTACGTTCATGAGAAACTGCTTCGCTAACGTATTAAAATAAATCAAGTTTTAATATAACAATTGTCTTTGTATCATTTATTTCATGTCTTTTCCAATTTCCAAGTTTAATGCATCCGTATGGTTTCCAATAATTTAAAGCATCATACTTATTCACATGCATTATTTTCCCTAAATGCGTTCATCGAGCATTATATTTTTTAAGACATTCAGCCCAATTTAATGAATCTACAGTCTTTATGAATCCTTATTAGCTATAGATTTACAACGAAATCAATTCAAATATTTTCTGAATGTTAGATTAATAGCAGAAACTACAGAAATACTTTACATTAAAGTACAAATACTTTTAACACACTCAAAATACATGAAGCTCATGCTATAGAATACTCGTTCATGTTTTTTCAACCTATTGTTTTATGAAATCAGATCCAATGTGTAATAATCCCTTTCTGCCGTTGTATTTTTACTGCTTCGTCTTCTATGATTTGGTTGGGGTATAGGGCCAGGGCCAAATGATGGGTTTGTGTTTATGATTCATTGACAGGAAGCTTTTTTCTAAATGCAGAGCCATCATCAATTATCACTATTGACTGAACTGCAAGCCTGGAAGTAGTCTTGAGTTATAAATTCTTACATATTCTTTAGACTCTTAAAGTGTCATTACTAAAAGTTAAGTTTTCATGCCCTTTGAATGCCCAAAGTTTAATTGCCATGTAAAACAGAATACAATATAAGTAAATGAGTGACCTTTCGAAAAAGCCTAGAAAATCCCTGTATTCACATTAAAAACGGTACATAATATGCAAAACTTAAACCCAAGATAGGCATCGTAAAACATATAACATAAAAGAAAGCAATATTTTGACACAGATTGTCCTAATAGTTCTTTACAAACAAACTATACTATTCCTAATTCAATGTGAAAAAAGGTTTAAGTGAGATGTGGTAATTATTCCCCCAGTATAATATTAAAATATTATTGGACATAGTTCTTTTAATAGTGGCTTCTTGTTTGTTTGTTCTGACTGTTTCAATTAATTTAGTCATTGCATTATTGGGGTGATTTATTTTTGCCGTAAAATTGTTTATTTATTTTCATTGAATTTTAAACACAATAGAAACCTGTGTTATCAATCTTTCTCAATAATGGGGACTTTTTGGGAAACAAAGGACTTGAAACGCATTTCTTCTTGAGAATAAAAACTTATATTATTATAGCAGCAGAGTTATTTGCAAGGCCTAGATTTCACAGCCTAGATTCTAAAAATCATAATGATGAAAATGAGTTTTCGTTATTCCTGTCTCATTATCTTTTTTGCGTCAAGTCATCTCATGCTCGAAACCACTTCTGGTCACCTTTCTATTTTATCATTTGACACTCGAAAAGTTCAATTAATTAACATTGTAGAGGAAGGATTTTTAAGCTTTCAAATTGATTCTAATCAACTGGCTCACCATTGGAAGACAGTCAATTTGAGGTATGCTGAGCAAATAAAATTAATACTATTTTTGAAGCTTTAAAATCAAGCAGGGTTCATGTTAATAGACAATTATTTTAACTGTGCATTTAACTGTTTTAACTGTACCAAACATTTCTTATGAGTGGATTATTGTTTGCTTTAAAGAACAATTTTTTAAATGTGACATTTGCTAATTCAAGATTAAGAGATGTGAATAATAAAATGATTTGATTTTAATAGCGAAACGAAACTAATAAATCTCACGAAAGCTTTGACACCGGCTTATCTAAGACTGGGGGGAACTTTAGGAGACAGATTAATATTCTGTCCAAATAACAGGACATTCGACGACCCACCTGAATGCAGATATTCAACTGGTAATATTGAGAAAATCAAATTCAGACTGTGCATCTTCATTTCCGGTTTTGTATTTAATTTCTTATAATTCTGTTGTTATTTTTCATTTATTAAGCTCAAAAGGTATAAACAGAAACAATGAAATCATTTAAAAGAAAAAATTAAAATGCTAGTTGAGTGGCTGAGTGAATTTTTGTCCAAACTCATTTAAACGGGGTAGTATTTAAGGTTTATTTCGAAGGGTTCTAAACTCACGGGAAGTTATACATAATACTCATCGTCTGAAAATATGTATTTGTATAATTTAGCTTCTTCGGAAAGCGGAAATAAAACAAGGTCGGGCGTTAATATTGAAGATATCGAAGACGATGATACATCGGATCTGATAAGAATATCTGGTAAAAAATTTTGTTTGACTAATAATCTAGTCACCTAAATGATTTCGAAACAGACTAGCAATTTTTATTTTAAATAAATGACTCCCTTGAGGAAAAGGAGTCATTTATTTCCTATGTGAGCCTCACTGTGGACAATAATAATATAAAAAGTGTAAATGTTTGTCTAAAAATTATTATTAATTAGAACAAATGATTAGTAATAATTAAAACTTAGAACAACGGAAATTGCAATTTAATAATTTGCGCTTAACAATACGGTAATTAGGTATAGTCATAAATATGCATGTGTAGGATAATAATTGTAAAAACTATATCCTAGAAGTTTGATTTTTCGTCGACTATTTTTTGACGTGCAACTTGTTTTTAATATATTCAAAAGAAGTCGGTTGTTAAATTTATTCAATTTCCGACACATAAAAATTCTTTAAGCCCACCAAAACCTGATTTTTAGAATTAAATTTGATTTTCCAGAAGGAAGGAGTAAATTGTCTGGAAATTAAAATTAATTCCACTATTTGTACACAATCTTGGAGGGTCATTCCATGTAGAATCGACCAAAAAATTTGAGTGTGATTTTGTTCGCGCTCACCTCTCTACGTCTACCA